>JAABOM020000012.1:18723039-18735194 GCA_011800125.2 Solanum clarkiae | reverse complement strand
TGAAAATTAATAATGGTTTCACTGTGATCATATATATAGGATTTGTATTATCCATTAAAAAGGTAAAGTAAATTATTCTATTTTTATTGATAAAATACGATTAAGAAGAAGAAAAAATTCCTACATTTTTATTAGATAAAAAGATTTTAAAAAGAAAGAGAACAAGAAAGGATTCATTAGAAGTAATATATTAATTAAGAATTTGATGTATTTGAAATAAAATTTTACTTTTACTTCTTCACTTTAGCATATCAAGAAATTTTTTTTAAAAAAATATTTTGCCCTTAATATTTATTACTTATTTCAAATCATTTTTCAAGCTCATTAAGACTATAAACCAATTATAAATATTATGATAAAATATGCACATCATTATTATTTCTCAAAAGATATGAAAAACTACTCGTCAACAAATAAAATTCAACAAATAGAGTAAAATATAAATGAGTTTCAAAAAAAGATATTTTGTCATTTTGATAGAGTAATCCGAAGATCCCGGATCCCATATACGAAATAAAATTTATCCTGAGATAGTTATTCCTTATCCTACTGGGCAGACGGCCCTTAAATTTGTTTTAAGCATATCAAAATGACTATATTACTAAGATAGTCGCTTATTGTCATCATGGGGGTGTAGCTCATATGGTAGAGCGCTCGCTTCGCATGCGAGAGGCACGGGGTTCGATTCCCCGCACCTCCAATTTTTCCTTCTCTTTTTTCTAACCTCTTCTTCCTTATCTCCATTTCCTTCAAAGATATACACTCGACAATCATCCTCACCATTATTTTTCCCTTTCGCTACTCCATGACTCTCTCCTTGTTTTCGCCTTCCTTTCACCGTTTCCTCCCAAATTACCATTTCCTCTTCTCATCTTCTGCTTCTTATTTCTCAAAAAACCTTACTTTTTCTTACTGTTCTTCCTCGAAAACCTTTAATTTCAAGCCTAAAGCTTCGTTGAGTGAAGCTGAGGGTCAGAAAAAGGTGTCGGAGTTGTTGGATGATGGGTTGATTGGTTTGGTATCTGCTGCGAAAGATGCGAGTGAGGTGTTGGACGTGATAGCTGAAAAGACTGGGAGAAGTGGTGGAGTTGTGAGCTCTTCTGATTGTTGTTTGATTATCTCTGCTGCACTTGATCGGAGCAATGCTGACTTGGCAATCTCTGTATTTGATGCTATGCGTTCTACTTTTGATAATGGTACATTTCCTTTCTTCTCTCTGTCTGCTTTAGTAGTAATCAGTCCAAATGTGGAAGGAATTAAGCCTATTAGCTTTGAGATTGCTCATTCTCCCCAGGTTTGGAAGCTTTAAGAAGAGATTTTTAAAGACGTGAAGAAATACTAATTGATACTTCCTCCATTTTGTCACATAGTTTAACAAATTAAGTCTTGAATATCAAGGTGTTAAATAAAAGATAGACGGAATGTATTAAAATGTCCTTTAATTTGGTTTAAAATATGTTAGTTGAAAGTTAGCATTAAAGAGCTGTCAAAAAAGGAATGCTATATTTTCTTTGAAATGGATTAAGCAGGAAAGTAAGATAAATGAATTGAAGTGGAGAGAGTATTGAATATGGTTTTTTGTTGTTTTCCCTTTTTTTGGCTTTCGCCGTTCCACATGGTATATTTCCTTTCTTCTCTTTGTCTGCTTTTAGTAATAATCAATTCAAATGTGGAAGGAACTAAGAGAAGATACTAACTATTAGCTTTGATTGCAAAGTGGAAAGTTAGAATTAAAGAGTCTCCAAAAAAAGCAATGGACATTTTCTTTGAAATGGATTAAACAGGAAAGTAAGACAAATGAATTGAAATGGAGAGACTATTGAATATGGTTTTTTTTTTTGCTGTTTTGTCTTTTTCCTCTTCTGCGGGCTGTTGGGGGTAGGGGTTGAGTGGTTTTGAAAGGAAGGCGAATTCTTTATGGTTCTTCCTGAAGAGTTGAGGAGATATGGAGTAAATACACTGTTTTGTGTGTTGTTTGTGATGTCTAAATAAGTGGGAGAAGTTTGCTTTCATGGGGTTGAAATTTGTCCATTATTTCCATCTGAAATCAGAATTTTAATGGCTAAATGTCCGTTTACATTATCGTATTGAAGGACAATAATTATTGTTAAGGAAGTGATTCCACAATACATATTCGCGTTGAAGCATCTATTATGATAAATATAAAAGCAACATTTGTTTTAATGACTTGTGAATTTGATAAAAGCTTTTTCAATCTCATTGAAAGGTACTCCATCCTTTTCAAGTTGTTTCATACCATTCAGTTTATATACTTATAACTTTTCAGCTTTCAAGACTTAAAGTTGATAAAATAATTTAAATTTTAAACTATAATGTGAATTTTCTTTAGAGAACCAGCTGTTTAAACTATACATCCCTCCATCACCCCACCCAACCACCCCTGATAGGGATGGCATCACTGCTTTGAGCAACTTCCTTAGGTAATGTATTTAAGCTTTCAGATATGAGGAATTTGAAATTCATAAAAGATGTGGAACCTGTCATCACGAGTTCTCATGATATGCAGTACTTCTCTCACTATTATTCTCTTGTATCTTGTGACAAGTTCTCATTGATATCCCTCAATATTGATGCATTTGACTTGCCCATATTTGAGGGATGACTGTTTTGGAGAGGGGTCCATCCTATGATAGATGGAGGTGGTCAAGGCCAGATGTTACTACATATACCTTGTTAGTTCGAGGACTTGCAACATTGCTGAGGGTTTCAGATGCCCTCAAAGTCATCGCAAATGTTTGTCGAGTGAGCGTTTCTCCTAATGAAGAGGTCAGTATTTCTTCACTCACCCCAACTTGCCTTTGTATTAGTCTGCTCTTATGTGTCTTAATGTGTTAGAGTTGTACATTTCTCTCTATATGAGCACCAATTCCACTATGAGAATTTTCTGCAATGGATTAATTATTACAGACTATAAGTAGTTCATTTTAAATCTGAATGTAATTACTTTCAGACCTTATAGAACACTTAATGAATTTTGGATGAGCAAACTGCCATGAATGGACTATGTACTTGTAAGTTTGTTGATAGATAAAAATATGCTAATACAAGAACAGTATGGATCATTTAATTTCCGACTCTACCCTAGACAATGTAACTATATGAATCATCATTCTATATTGTTAACTTTGTTTACTTAATCAAGATATGAGTTTGAGTTTATAATTCTTTTTCTTTATTTGTGGTTGTGCTATATTAACAGCAACCTGGATGATATCTTCCCTGTAAAAACAATAGGACCATTGGTTGTACGATAGTCAATTAAAAGAGTTGATCTGAAGTCTTGAATATGTTTAAGTTATTATTATGTTTTTAACCACTTGTCTTTTAAAGTGCGAGTGGTACTTTTCTACCACAACTCATGTATGTTCAATTGGCTGAAGGAAAAGTACATGTGTCATTTCTCTTTATTTATCTCAATTTTCTGGTGATTATGTTCCAGTTTAATCTTAATTTAAATGGAAGTGTCCTATGTTCAAATGTCTGCTGCGCTAGACAATCCCATGTACTGTTTGGGTGTAAATGATTTGTCCTTTAAGGTCTGTGATATGACATCAATGCAGTCGGGAGCAAATTCAAGCCCATTTAGTATGATAAAGTTTCCACTAGAAATCCCAGCACTTACGTCTAATATAGGCTATACCCGAATTACACATCTTCTCCCAATAGGGAAAAGGATGCGGCAATCTCATTGATATACTCAGTATCTGGTATTGGTCACTTTGTCATCATCAATTTTACATATCGAAATGTGTGATGGTATGAGAAGACTCGTGAGGATTCTCATTTGAAATAAGTTGAACCTGGCTGCTTTTACTTGGCTTTCAATTGTTGTTCGATTGCACATAAAGAAACATGCAGCTTGGTGTCTGGGCAGGTTCTCTTTGGCAAAGTTGTTCGATGTCCAAGTTGCATGATTGCTATTACTGTTGCTCAGCCACAAGATGGTATCCAGGTATGCACAAAATTATTTAAGATTGTGTCAGTTCTTTTACAATAAAATGATGTTAGTGGTGATATGAGTTGCTTAGGATCAACCAACCTGACCCACTGAGGATAGAGCCTCGCTTGCGGTTGGTTGGCCTGTTAATTTTCTGAGCCTCGCTTGCTGTTGGGTGGCCTGTTAATTTTCTGTTTTTAACCTTTTTTGTACAGTGTGAACATGCAATGGCTGAAAAAAGTGTTCTTTTTAAAGCACTAACTTTTCTGGCCAAGATAAGGTGCTCTTTTTAAAAGACTACACTTATTTTCCATTTTCTGCCCAAGATAAAGAGATGAGGTCTTGAGGAGTTGAGGTGGTTTAAGAAAAGGCAATTTAAGTAGTCTGTTTCTTATTATGATGGTGATTAGATTTTCATTTCTATTGAGAAAAGAAGATCCTCTCACATACAATTTATACTAGGCATTGCTGATCAATCTGATCAGTCACTGTGTGGATTATTTATAAACAATCCATCAGTCTTTATGGAATACTAAATGACCTCAACTTTGCGATAGTTTCTACGCTTTTAACTTCAGTGTGCTTCTTGTATTTTATTTCTACTACATGACATATGAAAACCCACTTCTGCAGGTTGTATCCTGTTCAAAATGCCGTTACCAGTATGAGCTTGTTTCAGGCAATATTGTTAGTATAGAGTCAGAAGAAATCAGGTTGGTTTTCTTTAACTACTGTGTGATCCAGTTGTCTTCTGATTGAAGTGGTTTTATTTTGTGAAATCCTCAATCCAGTACCTAATCATTTCGAACATTTCACCAAAAATAAATAAATAAATAAATAAAAAATAATATAAAATAAAAACACAAGCAGCACTCAGACATGAGACAGCTGTTCAGATGCTGTTTTTTCTCAATGTGTAGGTCAAACATATTAATAAAATTTACTCTTGTTCCGATGTTTGTCATGAAAACTGTGTCAGTGTATGGTGTTGATCCTGGGACATTCACTTTTTCTAAGGTTCTCCTCCTGCCGAACGCAGCATGGATATTCCTGCATGGAGAAGGGGACTAAGATTCCTGCCGATAAAGCAAAACATTCCAGCTGCTGTTCATTCGATTGTGGTACATTTCTTTTAAAAGCCATACATATCTGCAGTATTTTCTGGTTTACCCACCTTGTTTCATGGACTTTGTCTTCTTTTTCCTGTAGTAGAATTCTTGCACCTATTATTTTGAGACAATTCCTATGGACCAATATTGACTTATTTCTTATAAGAGGCTTCTGTAAATCAATTCTACAACCTTCTGTAGGTGGATACCCCATCTGGAATTGCACGAACACACAGATTTGCTACTGAATCAGTTGATCTTCCTGCACAAGAAGGTGAGAGAGTGACCATTGCTCTAGCAGCACCACCAAGTGTTTACCGAAAGGTGGGTCCATTAAAGTTCAATCCAAAAGCTCCAAACGTCTACCCAGGAGAGCCTTTGTGCTTGACTAACCATAAAGATGGCCGTGAATCACTCTTGTTAAGAGCACCTAGAAAAGATAAAAGCCCATCTTTAATAAATCCCTCCATCGTCGTTCCTCTTCTTGCTGTATTTGCCACTGGCGATGCTGCCTCTGGAATGATAGATCCCAACTTGCCTCAGATAATAACAGTTGCTGCAGTGGCCTCGATCACTCTTGGGGCCACTTTAAACAGCCTGGTTTTTCCTCAATTCAGCAAGGTAACATAATGTGGTATTTCTTGCAAGTAATTTCATTAATGAAGGATTATATCTAAAATTTGCAATCACGAGCTTATTAATGATTTCAAAAATGTCTTCTGGAGTACCTGGAATGGAAAAAGCAGAGCACAGAAACTGTCTCCCTACACATTCACATTTTGTATTGCCTTTCTTTTTCCTTATTGAGCATTAAGTCAGAGAAGTAAAATAATTGGTTAAGTTTCTCTTTATAGAATGGTTATATTCAATGTGCTGGAGTTTGTTCCCATACATAACCTGGTTATCCTTTTTATTAGGATGGTCATCCTTTGTAGACTTACACATCCTTCACAAGGTACTGCAGAAATAAGGCAGAATCTTACTTTTCTCTTCTTTTTGGTGATAGCTTCCTCAGAGATTAGTTGATACCATTGGCATCAGGCAGCAACTCTTATCTCAGTATGATGTTCTCCAATCACGGATAAAGGAGTTGAAAGAATCTGCCGAGAATGAGGTATACCTGTGCAGTGCAACTTTGTTAAACAGTTGTTATCTGGTAGCATTCAGGTTTTAGGTCCAACAAGCTGTCAATCTCATTTCTTCCTGGGTCCTAAAAAGATAAAAGGCAGCTGCAATGAAAAATAATAAGAACTGGGATATGTTTTTTTAAGCTGCGTTGTTTCATTCCTGCGTACTTGGGTTGAGTGGTAAATGCTTTCTCCACATACTTGATCTGTTGATGGCTAGAAATTTCTACGTAGTACAAGGGACTAAGGTTTATATCTACTAGAAACTAGGAAAGTCATTTCGGATAAAACCACAAAAACATGTATTTATACTATGGCATCCACTGACAAAGGAATAGCTGGTACAGTATGGAAGATTCTCAGTATCAATTCACGTAGCAAAATTTGTGAGTTCAAATCATTCCAACACTATTTCTATATTTTATCTTTTTTGGATATGTTTCCGGAAAGTCAAATCCTCCGCCTCCGGTGGTCAGCATATACAAGACACTTAGATAAAGATAGTAAATGAATTACACTTACATGTTTGAGTTCAGCAGTTGTTCTGATGGGACGAAAGCATTTCTGTTATTGATGCTCCCGTGTTCTTTTGAAAATTGTTTAAAGCCTTTTGGTTTTCCTACTTCATTTTCTTTCGAGTCATATTCCGAATGTTGGTATACAAGTTATGTAGTTCGATTGCCTTGAAGGGAATCTTTCTCAATGCTTTTTCTAGGAAAAATCATTTGTTTACCAATTTTTACTCAGTTGGTGGATGTTCTTCATCAATTTGCAAAGACCATTGATACGTTACTTATAAGGTTCTCTCATTTTGCTGTCAAAATTCTCATGCCCCTGGAATTCATGCTTGAGGAAATTTCTGTCATAAATCTTATTTTGTTTCACTCAGTAATTACTTTTGACTTTGCTATCATCTACCATTGATGGGTTTTTGAGACGAGGGTTCCCAGGAAACAGCCTCTCTACTTCTATGAGGTAGTGGTAAGGTCTGCGTACATTCTACCCTCCCCAGACCCCACTTGTGGGATTCCACTGGGTATGTTGTTGTTTGTATCATTACCATTGAGTCTTAAAACATGGTTTCTATATCTGTCTATACTCTGCAAAGACAATTGATATGTATTCTTATCAGGTTCTCTCATTTTGCTGTCAAATTTCTCATGCACCTGGAATTCATGCATGGGGATATTTATATGCCATAAATCTTATTTTGTTTCACTCAGTAATTACTATTGACTTTGCTATTATCTACCATTGAGTGTCAAACATAGATTTGCTTCATTAGTTGATATCTGGAAGTATTCTGGCATGAATCCTTTGCATGATTTATTGCCTTGACCATGTATTTTGAACTGAAATTTTATTTATTCATGTTGTAGGTCTGGATGTTGGCTCGCATGTGCCAACTGGAAAACAAAATCTTCGCTGTTGGAGAACCTTCTTATCGGTAAAACTCTCTTCAAACTCCTATACATGTTCTTGTTTCTATTATCAGCTTCTGCTTAGACTAAAATGTGTATGCTTCATTGTGACACATGACATGACCTTCTCTTTGGTTTAAGGGCCCGGAGAAGTAGAGTGAAAAGAGTGCGCGAAAGCTTGGAAAGCTCCCTTAGGAGAAGGATCGAGTTGATTGAAAGCTATGCCAGAGTGCGTTATCTTTCTAGAAATGCTCAGTTGGATCAGTGAAGCTCAAATACCATTGAACACGCATTCCAAATTTATGAATAAGTATGCCTTGTGTATTGCAGATCTCTTCCATTATAGAAATTGAAGTAGAGATGGATTCAGATGTTCTTGCAGCTGAAGCAGCAGGCAACGCAGTAAGGATCATTTTGTTATAAATTTGACATTATATGAAAACAATACCAAGTTAGTTATACAACTGTTTAACATGGGAAATGGAACAAAGAATATAAACATCAGCCAAACTGTAGTTGGGTTAGTGGTGCTATCTACCCTTAGCTAGTTTTCGTAGTTCCCATTGCTTTGTAAAGGTGCAATTTAGCATTCTACTGGCCTGTTTTCATCGTTTTTACTCTACGCAGGAAAGTATTGCTGAACAAATACAACAAATAATGGAGCTTGAAAATCTTGAGGAAGTATGTGTTGTTTACTTTCAAGTGCTGTTTTTAGAATATCGCTTCTGTAATCCTGTAAGCTATGTTTAAATACCGTTTAAGTCTTGGCATTGATACTGTTATTCGTCCGTCATTTGCAGAAGTGGAAAATCCAAGCAGAGGCAAATGATGAAGCAGAAAGGCTTCTCAGTTCTGAACCCTTAGCTTCAGAAAAGATTTAAGAAAAATGACAAGTGTGCATAATTTGCACCAAAGTAAATATCCACCTTACAGGTTCATTTTCACTGTATTTTGCTATTTGTTATCGACGTATGCTGGATCAAACAGCTGTTCATTTCTGGGTTCCCTACGTGTTATCGCTACGAGAAGGCTAATTCCTAAGTTGCAGGAGAAGTCTGCCAAAGATCTGGAAAAACTCAATTAGAAAATGGTTGTAAAGGGAAAAAGAGAACTTGCATCACAAGAGAGACTCACAAGTGACCTAAACTTTACGTCTTCTTTATCTTTCTTTTATTGATTGACCTGTAAAGATTTGGCGATTATTTATGTAATTATTGAACTTCACTTGCATATGCTCTTTCCAAGTTGGTATTTTTTGAGTTTCTTAATCCAAAGTTTATGCAAATTCAAAATTTTGAAGTTGTGTTACATTTATGAGTTCTAAAATTTCAAAGTTTAGGCTAAAATTATTGGGTTTGGGTTATGCCAAACTTGATAACCCAAACTTGTAATTTTAAAAAGTATAAATTATATAAATCCCATACTTTATATCGTTAATTTTATATAGTCTTGACTTTTTCTAAAATTACGGAAAATCTCATCTTTTTTAGTACTCAGTCGATACATGAGTTGTGGATTGAGACAAAACGAATTTTTAGGTAGTAAATAAATTAGTTGCATTAAAAAGGGAGCTGTTACTATAATTAAAAACTAATCTCTATAATCATGCTTAAACGTTTTCATATTTTTAGTTGAATAGCTGTACGTGCATAACAGATTAGATATTTCAAATTTTCAAAAAAAAAAAAAAAGCTTGACGAGGAGATCCAGACGAAAAGATTTCAAGAGAACGTCGTGATTTTTTTTTTACAAATTCCAGTTGCATGAATATGTATCAATCCTGCTGTGACATTCAGAAATTTGGGAAAACGATATGGTATATATAAGGCATAAGAGTAATGAAATAGTTATCGGAGATAATATATTGTTTGTTAATCTGAAAGTAGTCATCACTGTCGAGTTGGGGGTGGATGAACAGAGGAAAAAGTTGTTGATCAGGTATGTCGTGGTAGGAAATTCATCTCCAATCACAATTTGCAATAACATGGGTGTAATGTTATACGTCGAAGTGAAGAAAAAGGAATCAGGTTTTGACATTTACCCATTGTATATTGATATTGTTGATTTAACAGATGAGGAGTTACATGTTGTTGATACAACGAATGGGTCTGTGAATTGTGTTGAAATTCGATAAAACACACAATTTATGAACAGTGAGTAATCAACAGTGTATCAGCAACTTTGCTTGCAACTTGTTGATGCATGTCAAGTAGTGCAATATTTAATGAAATGTATATCAATGTTGATAATAAACAAGATAACAAAAGGTTGATACAAATAGTATATACTTGATACAACTGATACCATTGTACTTGTATTGCTGATACAATGACTATATTGTTGATACAGAATTCACACACACAATGAGATCATTGTGTTGATGTTGATATATGTCAAAAGCAAAACTTTCATTGTAGAATGTATCAGTAACTGTAACTATTGATAGAAATTGTATAATACTGATAGAACAAAAAATTGAGATTTTGCAATGTTCAAACAGAATTATGCGTGTTGATACAATATTTATACACCAGAGGAAACAAACTTTGTTGATATATCAATTATACCAACAATGTGGTGTTGATGCAACGTACACATAGTATGCATGAAAATTGATACAATGTTCACAAAAAAAATGAAAAAAAAGAAGACATGTTTGATTATTGATCACTAATACAACTCACAAGATTTGTTATGTTAATTATACAATAAATAATTGATACAAAAGAAAATACATTAATGAAAACATATATTTGATGATACACTATTGTAAAATGAGACAATAACAAATAGACGTGGGTGCAAAAGTCAACAAAATAGTGTTTATATTATATTTGTATCAACAAAGTACAACAAAATTAACAAAAATTGAAACTTTTGGTAATGGAGATCGTGTTGCAACTTTAACAGGTTTCTTTGACTTTTTTTTGCTGATTTTTTCCCTTTTTTTCTAGGACTTCATTTTTCTTTTGTTTCTTCGACTTGTTTGGAGGTTTCTTGTCTGATTTTATTGTGAATTCTTCTAAGTCAACATCAGTGGACTCTAATGGTCGTTTGTTGGTAGTGTCAGTGGACGGAGCAAGGTCACTTTGATTACCTACATCAGTTTCATTGATTTCTTCATTGTTTGTGGGTGCATATGTTGTATGTGGTGGGGAAGATGGGAAATTCTCCATAGCCATGGAGAATTTCAGACAGGGGAGAGAACTCTTCGGAAAGGGATTTGGGTCGAGAATGGAAAAGGGGGAAATTGATTTGTTTAATTTTTTAAGGATTGGGTTTTAATTAAATAATAAGTTTAAAAGAAATCAATGCATTAAATATGAAAGTGATGGAAACTAATGCCTAAGAAATAGACGTCAGTTAGGGGTGATAATTACGACATAGGGTTGTATCAATGGATTGACGAGAAAAAAAAAGTTGAAATTTTTGTAATTAATTTAAATATTTGGGATTATATGGTATTATAGAAATATAAGATGTATATTTATGTAATTTATTTTTTAAAAAATAAATATTTTAAAATAAAATTATTATTAAATATAAAAGTATATAATGCTTTTTAGAACGGATTAAAGGGGAATGGAAAGTCACATTGGTGGCGTTGAATTTGAATGATCAAGTGAAGTTTTAGAACATTTTGACTTTGTAGTCAATGTTTTCAACTTTCACCATCTTTTCTCTAAAAAGCTGTTGGAAAAGAAGAAAATGTTGTTGAGATAAAATTAATCGACCTCTCAAGATTTTTATTCATTTTTATTTATCTATTATATTAAAAATAAATATTTATTTTTATTTAATTTAAAAAATTAAAAAATAATTAATTGTCTCATTTTATGTAGCATTCTTTGACTTGATATAGTATTTAAAAAAAAAAAAGACTTTTAAAATTTATGGTCTAAAATCATTCTGAGAATTTTGTGTGGTTGAGTTTCGTTTCATTTCATTTCATTAAGGGTAAAAGAAAAAATTTTAAAGTCAAATTATTTCCAATTAGAGTAAGGTGACATTCTTTTTGGGACGGACCAAGAAAGAAAGGGTGTCATATAAAATGAGACAGAGGGAGTTACTTAGTTTTTAATTTACCTTTACTTAGTTTTTAATTTACCTTTATTTAGTTTTTAATTACTTTTATTACTCCCTCTGTTTCAAAAAGAATAATTTAGTTTGGCTTAACATGAAATTTAAGAAAATAAAACAGACTTTTTAATATTGTGGTCCTTGATTAAAGTTATGTCAAATGTACCATAATGTCCTTTAATCTTGTGGTCTTAAACATGTCAGATGAAAAATTACAATTACGGTGTTGCTAAAAGAGGAAAGAGTCATTCTTTTGAAATAGATTAAAAAGAAAAGTAAGTCATTCTTTTTTAAACGAAAAAAGTATTAATTAGTTATACTCAATTCCAAAGTATTTAATTTATTATATTTAAAACGTAATATAGTAAAATTATCATTATATTTATTCTTTCCATCAATCTCGGATGGAGCCAAAGATTCACTATTTTTTGGCTTTGGGGTATGATGGAATAAAGCAAAA
>JAABOM020000012.1:18687073-18702304 GCA_011800125.2 Solanum clarkiae | reverse complement strand
GTTGATAGAGGCTTCATAGACTGAGTTAGATAGAGAATAGTAGAGTCTGTCTTACTTTCAGAGTCAATTTTGAAAAAACTATTATTATTTATTTCAATTGAAACATTGAGTTATTTTAATACAAGATATAAAATTATTTTACATGAAAATTTGCATGCCCACTTGAGTACTTTCTTTTGTTTTATTAAATCTTCCGCTAATTGAATAAGTGAATTGAGCCAAGTGGTTCTCTTGGGAACCAGCAATGGTTTCTAAGTGCCGGCCACGTCCAGGGTGTAGGCTCGGGGCGTGACAAAAATGATAGGAAAACTCGCTATATATAGAGAACAAATGGTGTTTATTGTGCCTTATTGGAAATGTCATAATCACTTGGGAAGGTCACAACTTTTTTTTAGAAAATTTATAACTCTTAATTTGTCATTCACACCTTTTAAACTCAACAGTTCAACAAAAGTATAATAATGACTCTGTTCAACACTTTGTGTCAAGAGAGTTCTGTACTATCACCAGTGCACCACTGGCCCTCAAGGATTTATGAGTTAAAAATAAAATGTCTATGTTCATTTGTCACTTTAGTTATCCTATGTGCATGAATTTTATTTTATGCTATCATATTCGTCGTAGCTAAGTTGATTGTGTGTGCGTGTAAAAGCATTTATCAGGTACGAGTTTAGGAGTATCTCTTGGCACCTATTAAAGCTCTCATCGTAGTGTTATTACATAAGGGTGGAGATTTTCTAATCATACTAATGTGTTTTTACGTTTATTTCTCTCTTCCATGCTCTTTGTGCGCCTTTGGTATTTTGACGAGGCCATCTTATGTTCCATCATTGAACTCGTTAATGTATATCTTAAAGTTCTATTACCTAATTCTGTGTCATTTACTGAAGAATGAGCAAGAAATATTGATCACAACCATTTACAATATACCTGATGCATCTTACAAGGTAAATATATCGCTGGGATTTATGTGTTGTTTAAAGTTCAAGAAAACACAACAACGAAAACCTAGTGTAATCTCACAGGTGGGGTCCAGGAAGGGTGGTGTGTACACAGCCTTATCCCCTAACTCGTGAAGGTAGAGAGATTGTTTCTGATAGACCCTCAGTTCAAGTTAAATTTATCAAATTCGAGTATTGAATGGAAATGCACTAATGAAGAAATCCTGATAAAAGTTAGGCAGAAGACCAATAACAACAACAAACAAGACGCGATTGAAGCAAAGGAACCAAACAATAAAATAGTAGTAGGGAAACTAGACAACACTCAAATATCTAACTAGACAACGCTTGAATACCTACTAACCTTCTATCCTAATCCTCGTCTTTCACGTAAGTAAGTGATACATATTGCTTCAATTGTTTTTCTTTTTATGTCATCAAGCATGTGCATTGTCTTATCTCATTCAGTTTCACTTCTTAACAGTCATGACATAAGTTGGCATAACGCCACAATACGTATGAAGCATGAAATCAGTTTCCAGAGCTACTGAAAATTGAAATACATGTGTAGAGGTTACTCACCTCATCGCGTTCTATGAATCCAGTGCGCCTCAAGTCATACAACTTAAATGCAACTGGAACAAAATTATGCCTGAAGTTAGTATCAGTTATACAAAAACAACTAGCATGTTGCTCTACTTTTAAGTACAAGAAAATATGGCTTACAACAAGAGAAATCTCAAATCATATATTCTTATAAAAGAAATTTCAAACACATTTCTTACATTCAATTTTGTCTTCTTGAGGAGTCCTTGGGTGGAATATGCTTAATGAACGAACAAACTCACCAAATTCAATTACCCCGTTACGCTTAATATCAAACAAATCAAACAGCTGCAACAATGCGACAAGGAATAGATTCTCGTTTGAGGAATAAAGATCACAACATGAAATAGAGAACTTTTAACCGTTTCAGGCATAAGCACGTTGATATAGCAACACTACTGAAACAGTTGATGGAATGCAAGATTGAGTTTGCAAGGTGTTTTCGAGATAGTCAAATCACATTAGACACTGGCGAACAAATGTTTAATGAGTTGTGTCAAAGAGGATGAAACACGTACTCTCTGTGCGAAAAGATTCTGCTTAAGACTGCAGTTGAAGAGTGCAAGGAGAAACTCTTCCTGCATTGAAGAAATAGAATTAAATCAATCTTACGTTGCATTTTTCTGCAAGAGGTTATTTCCACAGCTTGAATCAGTGACATCTGGTGAATTAACGCAAAAGTCTGGCTAATGATTGAACCTTCTATGATGAAAATTACCTTATGAATAAGACCGTCATCAATTATGGAGCTGCTCAGTTTTCCGAACAGAACATACAATGCATCGACTTCATTAATAGAAACTGCAACACAAGACCATAGCACTCTGAGATGCTGAATTACATACCAACAGTTCTCCATAGATTTATCATCCAAAAAGAGGAAAAAATGGAGTCTTTGTCTAAAGAAATGCGTTGAGAAATGGCAGATGTATAAAACCTTTTAACGAGATAGTGCTTTTTCAACTCTCTCAAAATGGAATCTATTCCAAACATATATGTCATGGTTCGTTATTTCGACAGAGTACAAATATCTAAATTTGATATTTTTAGATACATTTTCATACCTATTGCCAATACTAAGTAGCGGTCAAAAATTTGTATCCATTTTTCCTGATATTATGCATGGGTTAGGTATATCATGGCGAATTCTTCAGAAAAAATTGTGTCTTCCACAATGGAATCGTGAACACAACTACTCTGCTGGAAGATAATGAATCAAGTAGATATCAATAGACTTGGTGACAAGGAAATATATATTAGTAAATACCAATTATTTAGACGAATGATTTCAATTTGTTGAAGGCAACAATAATAACATATCCAGTATAATCTCAAAAATTAGAGTCTGGGGAGGGTAAACCATATGCAAACCTTACCCCCTATCTTGGAGCCTGGAGATAGAGAGGTCATTTCTGATAGACCTTCCGCTCAAAGAAAAAACAGTCCAAAAGCAATATGAAAAAAGAAATAACAGAAGTGAAGAAACATGACAAAAATACTATAGAAAACAAGACAAATTATTCTGAACAGTAATGGCAACAAAATAATACTATCACTGAAGTACAAGTAACGTCAGACAGTATTACGTTGGTGTAACAGTGGCTACAAACTTCTTCTGATTGAATGTCCAACAAACACTACTGGTGTAACATCTTAAATAATACTAATGGCTACAATTTAGCAAATAAGTTGAAGGCAAAGAGGCATTCTTTAACTCACAGGAAGTCTCAGAAGCTAGTAACTCATGGTTCTCGAAACCAGGTGGACGTCTAGATATCATGGAACGAAAACATCCCCTTAAAGCATGCATTATCCCGCAGAGGACTTAAAGATCAAGAAATGTATATTTGTTCACCTGCCATATATGTAGTAAAACATTAGTATAAGCTCAGAGTATATTGATAAAATGATCAGATTCCAAGTTCAAAAGAAGGACACTACTGATTTATGCGCAATGTATAATCTCCTAACGAACACTAGGTGCATTATCGCGCATTTATTACTTTGATTTACAGGGAATCATATTCAACACACAACAATAGGTTTTCTAGTGTTGAGGGGGCAAATTCAGCATCAGGAAGTGCTATCCCAAATAAGGAAAGCATATAAACTCAAATAGTATCAGGTTCTTGCAAAACAATTGTAATCAAGAATGTGTTTGGTATGAGGAAATGTTTTCCGTGAAAAAGGTTTTCTTCAAAAATTCTGGCATTTGGTGAATAAGCAAGAACAACAACAACATATCCAGTGGAATCGCACAAGTGGGTTCTGGGGAGGGTGAAACGTACGCAGACCTTGCCACTACCTCACAGAAGCAGAGAAGTTGTTTCCTGGCATTTGGTGAATAAGCAAAAACTATTTTTCCAAGAACGTTAATACATAACCCATGCAAACATGGGGTAGGATAGTGAACATGGAATGTCACTTATGAAACATATTTTCCATGCTCTCACTGGGAAAACGATTTTCCTCAACTTATTTTCCTAGAGAAAATACTTTCAAAATATTTTGACTAACCAAACATTGAGAATCAGTTCATCCATACCAAACACACCAAGGTATTCAACAATTTCAATTGTTTCATTAGTGCATAACTCGAAGGTATGAAATCCAATTTTAAGAAAAATGACTTTCCTAATTAAAAATAGATAAACAAGTTGACATTCCAAGTTTATTATCTCTTCCCCACCCATTCAACGTTCCCAACCCCAAACCCCACTCCTCATCCTAATATTTTGCTAAATGTTCTAGAAATAATTATTTTTTGATTAGTTATCAATCACTAAAAATCAATAAGAAATACATGAAAATTTTGCTTGATAGTTGATACCAAATACACCCTTAGACTAAGATGCTCAGACTCTCCAAAAATGTTGCTCCACTCATATCAAATCCTTCGAAAATACACTATTTTTGGAGGATCCGACATGCACCCATCGATATTTTTGAAAGTCCGAGCAACATATCCTCAGACCTACCCACCCTAAATCATGGATTCACCCCCCAAGAAAGATACAAAGCAAAATAATTCAAAACTACTTTTCCTTGAAGCATTAGTCCATATAAAAGTAGCTATTAAAAGTATAATTGGAACTTGAAATATATATATACACAGAGAAATCAAAATGAACACTCATTTAGACCCACTCATGCTAAATCATGGGATGTAGGACCCAAAAAAAAAAAAGATGAAAAGCACAAAATGTCAAAAACACTCACTTAAAAAGCATATACCCATGTAAAAACTAGCAAAACAAGTACTACGAAAATAAAAACAACCTCAAAATCTTATAAAATCTAAAATAACCTTTGAACATATATTGAAGTAGAATAAAGGATGAGAAATAGAGAGAGAAAAAAGTGTATATGAACTTACCTCTTTGTTGCTATGGTGGACTCAAATAAATCCCCCATATAAATAGCATCAAAGAAAACAAATATATATAAATATATATATACATATTCATCTCTCGTATTTTATCTGACATTCACTTTTTTATTCATTTCAAAAAAAAATATTATTTACTCTAATTGAAAATAATTTACTTTTAAAATTTTTCTTTTAACCTTAATGAAATGATTATTAGCGACACAAATATTTAAGAATGATTTTAGACCATAATTTTAAAAGTCTTTCTTTTCTTCTTAAATATCATATCAAGTCAAAAATTAGCACATAAAATATGATGGATAAAATATTTTTTAAGGAAAAAACTTCAAAAGCTAGTCGACAAAAACTTTTATTAATATTATACGCATTTTCGATTCAACAAAGGTGCACCATCATGACTTCATGAGTATTATTATTATATTTATATTATAAATTAGCTTTGGTTGTCTGCATATCGGGAGTAGATCGTTGACATCATTTTTCTAAAAAATATATATGACTATGTCAACTTCCGCGTGACTTAATTAATTTGTAAAAAGGTTAAATATATTTCTACTTTGATATTATTAAAAATAATTTAACTATATTTATCATATACGCTTGGTCCAAATAAATTTCTTTCGGTATATTTTCAATTCAATATATCTTTCTCATTATGGTTCCGCATAATTTGCTATGATTTTGGCAGAGTAACACATGACAATTCATAATAAAATGACTCATTTTCAATTTTAAAACCTAGTTGTTAAAATCCATTTCTTCCTCTTTAAGCTCTTTTATATTGGGGAAATTATATATATATATACATACATTACCTTAAAAGCACCAATTCCAAAAAATACCCGTCACTTAAATGAATCACAAAAAACAAAAATATCTAAAGAAAAAAACCAACGCAAAAGCCAGCCGCAAACCAACGCAATCCAATTGGCGACGCCAATTTCCTCCACAAAATTTCCCCACAAATCTGCGTATCCATTGCCGGCTGGCCCTCCTGCTTCTACTTCTCCCATCACATTACTCCCGTGTACATTTATGCTCACTGTTTTGGCTTTTGCTCGCAGACTAATCACTGTTTGCTTTTAACACCGCCATTGCCATTAAACGTTGTAAGTCTCCTCTACATCGTGAACACCACAGAAGTTCATTTTTCCCACTTCAACGATTGTTAAACTCAAACTCCTCTCGCTTTCTGCATCATCCTGTATTGTTGTACACCTATTACCATACGTAAGCCTGATTATTCACCTTTCCCTGTCCGTTTTCAATCTTCCAGATAAAGCAGTAATGGATAGCGACTTTGAACTTTCCAACCACCTGTCCCCATTAACAAGATTCCAAGACACTCCACTGAATGGGTGATGTGCGTTTTAGTTATCCGTAAGGGATTAGTGATCTCATACAAAAACTCACGAATAAGTGGAAGAAGTAGTGATCACTCAGTCTCATTTTAGTAATCTGTTGGACTGGAAGCAGTTGGTGATGATGATCCTAATAATGGGCAGTACTTTAACAGCGTTGAATGTGCCTCTTGACAAATATTTACGGCCTTTTTTCTGTGCATATTTTGTAAAGGAAAATGAGCTTGGTTGCTATAGTTTGTATTGCTGTAGTATACTGTATTGTCCTCTTGGTATTGTTTGAAGAAAGATAATTAAAATAGAGAAAAGGTGGAGATTTATACGTTCAGTGCTTGCTCAGACCTTACTGTTGGTACTATCTCATGCTGCAGGCAGCAGATGAATGTATGTTGGTGCTTGAACTTGATAAAAAACACACAGGCGCGCTGATGTTGCACGCACAAACCTTAGTCACCCTCAAGGAGTACCAGTCAGCACTTTTCGATGTCAACAAGCTGATTGATTTGAATCCATCATCTATGCCCGTCTAAAGACACAATTGGTAGTCATTGTGTCTTTCTCTTGGGTTTTCTTTTTACATTTGTTTATTTCACCAGCTCCTCTCTACCCTTTGCACCTCTGTCTTTTTGGCTTAAAATATAATGGGTCTATGTTTCTTTCTACTTACATCAGTGGTGCTGCTTGATGGTGTAAAATTTTCATATATATTTTTTCAACAATCTATTCATATGTTATGATCATTTTAAGTAGTACCAAAACAGTTGTAGCATAATTTTAAATTGCCCAATAGTACCGGCTTCTTTGGTAGTTGTTTGTTGTTTGTCATATTTTCTCTTCTTCCCCCGAGCCTATGAATACAATCGATGAAGATGTCATCAACTCAAACCAATTGCCAACTCAAATTAGTTCTCCAGTTGAATCATTTTGTCTCGATTCAAATGTTCACTTTGGTTACGCATGATCAACTCTTGCAGCTGAAAGCCAAAACGATTGCTCCTACAAATCTTTTGCAAAGCTTCATAGGAATTAAGCTTTCCCCATGCCGCTTCTGTTACTGAGGTCCCGCTTTCACTACAATCAACATATCCCATATATAATTTTGAGTTCGAAGTTGTAAATAATTTCAGGACACTTAAATTCAATTCATTAAATCCTGATATAAGCAGATTTCTTGCTGTGGTTTCGTCTAGCTGAACCCAACATAAAACATTGTTTAAATTGGATTTCCATTCTCTATACTGAAGGACCTTAAATAATTAACCAGTTGATCTTACTTTGGGTGGTGGTTCCATAGGTCTCCAACTAAATAAACAGTCGTGACATGGAGTGGATAAACATTTTCCGTGGTTCCTAAGCAGTGTAAACACAAGCTATTGAAGCTTTAATGTATACGGGAACATGTACATTGGGCAGGCCCGATCTCATCTCTCATGATCGGTATATTTATAACTTATAATTAAAAAATAAAATTCTATCATTTACTATTCGTTATTTTGTTGTATCCTTCAATGAGGAAATTTTACTTCACTTCCACTTGCATTTAAATTTGGAATTATTTATACAACACGTATGTCTCAAGACACACCATAATTGATAGCCAAAACACTTACAATCTGCTAAATTAGTTACTAGCATAGTGCCTACAAAAATATGGTATAGCTAGTATATATATATGCTCAAAATAAATGAAATTATACAATATAGTTTGTCAGAAATTATACAATATAGTCTGTCAGAAATTATATAAAATATATACTATTGTACAGTATATATTACTTATACATGAACTATATACTAAATATACATTATGATACGTAATACACACTGACCTATACAACGAGAGCTAATTTTTTTGTAATTTTTATAGTATCTCTCGGTGTAATTTGCTCATTATTTTTCAATTGAAAATGACTCTACAAAATCAAACCTTGCATCTAAATGAATTTGACTGAAATTTCATCTGTAATCTTTTAATATCACCAAACAGATCTAATCAAAGAGTCAATTGAGTTTATGATTTCTGAAATTTTATAAAAAAGTAATCTATTGAATTTTGAATAAACTATTTAGATATACTAAGTGAATTTTTTATGCAAACATAAAAACTCAGCCAAAGAATTTGAGATGCATTTTACATGTTTGTAAATTTTAAATTTCACTCTAATAACATATTTATCCTGTACTCCCTCCGTCTCATAATAATTTTCTTTTTTTTATATATATATTTTTAAAAAAATTATAAATAAGAAGTGTTTATTTACTCATTTATCTTTATCTCTCCTTATTTAATTAGACTAAGCTAATCTTATTAACATTTGAAAATTTATTTTTTTGAATCACACTCAATATCACTTACAAGAACTCTTCAATTATAATACCTAAACTATGTATCAATATTGTTTACTCAAAGATAATTAATAAGCATGAAATGTAAAGAGATTAATTGAATCTATCCTAATTGTGTAAAATAATAAACATTTTTTAATAATATTAAAAATACTTACCAATTAAAGAATTGGCATTTGCTTAAAGGTTTGACAAAGCAAAGCGAACTTCAATGTGCATATTCCCTTGGAATATGGTGGATTCCACCGTCCTAGTATTATTATATACTTTCTCCGTTGGACATCTTTCTATTAATATTTATCCCATATTATAAAATATTTATTAAATTAAAATAGAATTAGTTATTATTTTTATTTTATTCCACCATTAATTAGAGTATTAATAATTTTTTCTAATTAATTTAATGTACATTGATATAAATGAAGGATAAAATGATAAAGGCTACTAATGTATTAATTATTTCTTAATAATCGTATAAAATGAAAAGTACTCTTATAATATGAGACGGAGAAAGTATATTTTAATAATAATGGACACAAATGTAGATGAAGGATCAAATCAATAATAATATTATTATTCTAAGATCATCGATTTGATCAATTCAAATTTATGATAAATAAATCTATTATTGGTATAAAGTGTGTTCCCCAAAACACACAAAGGATACAATATACGAAAGGGGTCATATGAAATCACTAATTTAATAGTGGAATATAAATTTATGAGTAAAAATTTATTAAAATTATGACAAGAAAATTTTTAGTTGTTTGTCCCTATGTAATAACTCAATAATTATACCGGTATTTGTACTAGACAAGTTAATGTGATGAGTTTGATTCAGAAGATAAGCCATTTATTTTTATTGGCAAGGGGTTTCGAACTAAGACCTTCAACATGGAAGTCTTAAATTCAAACCACTGGGCCGCCCCAAAAAAAGTAAAGTTATAGATACTTCTTCCATCTTATTTTAGGTGTCATGATTTTTATTTTTGGAGTTAAACTATGTAAAATTTGATTGATATTTTAATATATATTTTTCATCATATTGATATGAAAAAAAAATGTAATCAATAATATTTTTTTATAAGTTTTTAATATCTAAATTTTTATTTTAAATTATCAAATTAATTTAATTTAATTTAATTTAACTTTAAAAATTACTCAAATAATTTTTTTAAAAAAATAATATAATAACTAAAATAGGACGAAAAGAATATATGAATATTCCATTATAAAAATTTGAATCTTGAATCTGTATTTGGAACAGGTAAAAACCATGTCCCCCATCATGTGAAAATCAAGCTCTCTTGTATCTTATTATAAATATAATACTAATTATTATTATTATTTTTATTGTTACAGAAGTATTCTCCTTACCCAATCAAGATCTATCTGACTAATGATAGTTGATTTATAAATACATTATCATTTATTTTATCTTTTTGATTTGAATCGATCATTAATCAAAATGTGAATATTTTTATCGTAATATATGATTTTTTTTGTTAGATAGATTTTAAAGTCTTTACATTTTTAAGTGTTTTGATCTCTCAATTTATATTCACATTTTAAAAAATTATTTCACTGTATTTTTTTACTAGGGAAGAAGCTACCGCGATAATATCTTTTCTAGGATCAAACAAGTAGAAAGAGGTATGCCTACAAGACTTGTTAAAACTAACATATTGAAGATTTCTAACAAAGCAATCATCCATTTTGCTATTTGTATATGAGAGTTCTCAACCAAAAGGGAAATATTTTTAAGAAAAAAATGATATAAAAATTGATGAATATCTGAATTAATTAAAATAGATAAAATATAAAATTTTCAATGATTAAATAAATTATATTGGCGATTCACTCGAATGACCATTTGGCACGTAGAGGAGGTTCATCAAATTCATATGATCCCGTGTTTTCCTTCCGAGATCATACATAGTAGTATTATATTTAAAAAAAAATATTTAAATATAGATATGAAAATCGACACTCAAATTATCATATAATGTGATGATGATTGGACATTTGAATGCATTTCCCTAAGTGAGATTAGAAATTTGAATCTTATATTTATCTTGTTTTATTTTTCTTTCTAAAATTGGATAACACCGTTAATTATTTAATAAAATAATTTGTATGAAATTTTCAAGAAAATTTACCACTTTAATTTTTTATATATAATTAAACCAAATGTGTATATTAAAACTAGTAACTAATACGAGTTGTTTGGTACAAAAATGAATAATGTAGGGATTAGTTATGCAGGGATTAGTTATGCAGGGATTAGTAATACTGGGATTATTTTTTATCCCATGCTTGGTTTATTGTTTTTTCATTTAATTTTGTGTTTGGTTCAAAATTCTATAAAAAGTTTCTTTCCAATTATGCCCTTGAACTATTATAAGATTTTCTATTTTATTTAATTAGATCAAAGTAGATTATTTTTTGTGACTTCTAACTAGTTAGGAAAATAATAATTTGTCATTTTGAGAATAAATAACTTTAATCTTAATAAATTCATGATAAAATGTCAATCTTAGATTTAATAAAGATAGATCAACTATTGTTAAAATAGAAAAAATGGTGAACAATTGTAAAATAGTCAATCTATATTTACACACAAAAATTTGGAAGTTATAATTTTAATATTAGTGTTTATATCATACGAGGTCACTCAACTTTGAATATATCTAACATCATTGGACTTTTATATTGTACCAATAAAATTACTAAACTAAAATTAGTTATAAAAAAAATTGACATGTCAAAATATTTTTTTGTGTATTATGTAAATATGAAAATACAAATAAATAAAATTTAAAAATTTAACATGGTAAATTTATTTATTTTTATATTATGAAAACATGAACCCGCAAATAAATAAAATTTGTAAGCTAATTTATTTAAATAAATTTACTAGTACAAAACTACAAATATAAAATATAAAATCAAGAAAATAAGAAAAATGTAAAAGAATTTGAGGGATATTTTTGTCTTTGTATTTTTAATCCATGATATTAATCCTAGGTATTAGCTAATACCACCAAATGGGAGGTATTAGCTAATCTCATGCATGTGGTATTAACTAATACCATGGATTAAAATCCAACCAAACATTCTATTAAATAATACCATCTGATAATTCATGGATTAAATATCCTAATCCCTCCTACCAAACATCCCCTAAATGATATAACATACAGTCGATCTCAATACCTTCAACATGAAATATATGTAAATAAGTTACTATTTGAATAGATAAGAATTAATTTAGGATCAATAAATTTGAAATTTTAATGATGTTTAGTGATAAGAATCTAAATATCAAATTGATCAAATTTATAGCTTAAATTCATCTTTTCATAATAGCACACACATCATCTCAAAATCCTAAATACTTCACTGGAGAGGTGTGCATCGGTTGATTCGATTCGGTTTTATACATTATTGTTTTTATCGATTTTTGATTTTTTAAGTATGTTAAACTAATAAAAAAAATTAATAAATAATTTTTATCAATTTTCGATTTATTGGTTTTAAGTTCTTAATGGTTCAATTTTTTATTTATCCAGTAAGAATGATAATGAAAATTTGCATTAATAAAAGTAGATGAAGTACAAAAACTCTATATACAAACTTGCAAAAACTATAATTAGTTAATTATAAACTAAAATTAAAACTAAAATCAAGTTGTCCAAATAGGTAAAGTACTGTTATAATGACTTATTACTATTAAATTACTAATACTTAATATTTTTGCGAAGGAGTAAAATAGTAAGTTATTATAATCCTATTGGGTTATCGGTTTACTCAATTACCTAACAGTAAAAAATCGATATCAAACTAATAACTCAATAATTTTTTTAAAAAAAATCATTAAAAACTCGATAACCTAATACTCTAATAATAATAAACCAATAACATTTCTATTAGTTCGATTATCGGTTGATTCTATTTTTATATACCCCCATTTGCCTGTGGCGTGAATGATATACGACTCTTTCAAACAATATATATTTATTCCTTTCTAATCGTGCTAAAACACACGACTTTCAATTACTATTTTTTAAAATAGATTTTAATCCCTCTCATAAAGAATATTATCTTACTTTAATTAAAAATAATTTATTTTTTAAAAAAAATTTACCCTTAATAAAATGATTCTTAATCACACAAATATCTAAGAATAATTTTAGATCATAAATTTAAAAATCTTTTTTTTTTTAAATACCGTCTCAAGTCAAAAAATACACATAAAATATGACGGAGAAAGTAATTTTTTTCAAATTTCCCTTTCTGCATTTATAGGAGAATTACACTGTTATTTGTTAATAAGAAAGTCATGCCATTATTTTCTTGAATAAGCTACTTTAATCCATATACTTCAATATTTTGTGACTTGTCATTTTACACTGTTCAATCAATGAAAATCTTATACAAAACAATTGACCCAAAGCAGCTGATCTCGTTAGTAAAACGACTCCCAATTTAATATATTATTAGTAAACAAATACAATATTTTTTTAAAGACATATAATATAAATATATATTGTATGCATAATTCACTTTTAATTTATTATAAGTGCAGATTTATCATAATATTGCTATAATTAATAATAAAAAAAATATTGATAAAGTCTATAGTTATTTATTAAAAGTACTTGTCCAAGTAATTCTTTTAATTGCTTATCAAAAATGGACTCAACTTAGAGGTGGCAAAATTAAACTCTAACCCATTCAATTCGTGCAATCCGTTGAAGTTTGGGCAGGTTATTAGCTCAACTCATTTCAATCCATTTAAAATTGGGTTGATATTCAACTTGAATTGACTTGAGAGATCTTGTTAAAATATTTTTAAAACACTTTTTCTTTTAATTTGATATGTTTTATATAGACAAATTAAAATAAAAAAAATATAATTTACTTAAGTACTAAAATATTGAAAAAAAACAAATAAAGTAAAACTTAGCAAAAGTTGGGTCGGGTTAAGTCTTGACTCTCCCTATAATCCGTTACTCAACCCATTTTGTCTCAATCCATTTTGACCCAAGCAAATTTGGGTTGGATTGAGTCTTGATCCGTTTGTTGTCTTGATCCATTATAACCCGCTCAAATTCAATCCAACCGGCACAATTGCCTCCCTAACTCAACCCAATCTATTTACCCGCTTACCCACCTTCTCCTTTCTTATTTTGTACATGACGTCAGCATCACCACTATGTGATACTCAACTAGTATATTGATATCATAATGATATCATATAAGACTAAGCTTGATCCTTTGTAATACTCTCTTACTATACTGATATCCTATTAATATCATATAAGATTGAACTCTTTTCTAAAAAGTAACTAAGAAACAATTAAGAGAAAATTATTAAAGTCACAATCTTATTTATTAAACAATAAGAGGTTGAGAAAATTATTAAAGTCACAATCTTATTTATTAAACAATAAGAGGTTGTTTGGTGTGAAAGATAACTAAAAATAACCCTGAGATAAAAATTTTGTGGCACTTAAATGATTGTTTGGTTGGCAAATGTGGAATAACTTATCCCGGGATTAATAAATAGTACCGGGATAAGTTATCCCTCCTTTTGGGTGGTATACTAATCCGGGGATAACTAATCTAAAGGGGATCAATAACAATAATATCTTTTTACACTTTTTATACCTCACTTTGTATATTTACATTATTTTTACTACTATATATAATAATATTTACAACCTTCGCTCCTTATTCTTATAATACTTCATATTTTTCTGTTAAAAAATTACACTATATAGTATAATTTTTATTGACTAATTATTATGTTTTTAATATTTTGATTTTTCATAAATCCTTTTTTACTTTAACAAACTTAAAAATGCAAGTTCTATTTGTAAATTAATTTTTTTTAAAAATTTTATTTTAAATACATACGATATTATTATGCAAATGCACACCTATAATATTTAAGCTAAATAAGATGAGAGATTTATTTAAAAAACGAATATTGAATAACTAAAGTTAGCAAAGAAAATACATTAAAAACTAATAAAGTAAAGGGTATTTTTATAAACAAGCATAATATTCTTAAAATTTATCCATCACACAAAACACTCAATAAGAAATAACCTCAACATAACTTATCCCATCATTACTAATCCCAACATAATTTATCTCATCATAACTTATTCCATCATAACTTATCTTCAAACCAAACGACCTCTAACAGAATTAATACAACTTGCCTAGTTGAAATTATCATCTAGCAAACAACATCATTATACTCACATCTGACATACAACATGCTTAGTGCAGGTGGATATTAAAATAATGTATTGAACATTATTTTATTATATCTTGGAAAAGGAAAAAAAAGAATATGCTTTATGTGTAAGCTTTTGTCTCTAAAGAAGTTGTTATTTATTCTTTTTTTTTCTACTCTTGGAAAGAAGTACTTGTTTAAGTTGAAAAGAAATGCAACAACATCTTTCTCTCTAAAAAATGAATGAAGCAATTGGAATGAAAGGTTGTAAAGCCATTCTTCACCCATGTTACATTATCTTCTTAATTAACAATGAAGAAGGCAAATGGAATGAAA
>JAABOM020000012.1:18669487-18686973 GCA_011800125.2 Solanum clarkiae | reverse complement strand
CCCCCCCCCCCCCCCCCCCCCCGAGTGAAGTAGTGCGGACCCTTACCTCTTCTTGCTTGTCATTTTTTGTTTTTGAAATGACTTCCTTGACATGGCTATATTTTGGGCTGGTGATTTTGCCAAATATTTTGACTTATTATGTCCACCTCTTTGTCGGAATGCAACTATGTCAGTGTTAATTTTATATGTGCCATATACGATAGATGTAGATCATCACAAACACACAACACACTAATCTTGAAACTTGTGAAATGGATCATATTTCTAAACATGCAGTGTCAGAAGAAACACACCTATGTCTGCCCTGTTTTTGAAGCAACTGGCAACTGTTCCCAAGGTTCAAAATGCAAGCTTCACCATCCAAAAAACAGGAGGAAGGGAGCGAAAAGGAAAGCTTCGGGCGAGGTAAAGAATGGTCGAGGTCGTTACTTTGGCTCTCCTCACATTGATGTTACTGAGCACATAGCAGCTGGATTGGAAAAACCTTCTGTGAGGGGGATTACTGACATATTCCTTGAAGGGAAGTTTGTTGATTTTATTAGCCTAGATGGTAGTGACGAAGAGGAACAGACTATTGACCAGAGAAGTGAGGAAAAGCCACTTTGCAAGAGTGGTCCTGCAGAGATGGAACTGGATGATCTCGATGAGCTTATTAAACCCATGCGGCTGATAAATAGGAATAGGTCTGTAGGTTCATCTCCCTATTGATAGCCCGAGTGATATGATTAGAGGAGCCTCACCATTGTAAATGAGGTTGTGTCATTAGTTTATTTAGTGTTCTGCTAGTGCAGAAGAATTCTTCTTTTTTTTAAAAAAAAACTTTTTTAGGCTTTTAGTAATTACTTAGGTATAGGTCTCTTAGGATTAGACATTTGTTGTTTCACAAAGTCTCTTGTGTGAGAGAGAACAAGAAAACTGTTATAGTGACTTAAAAGTAAATGAAACTTTTACCCCCCTTAAGTTTTTTAATGCTTTCCGTAGCTATCATCTTTGTACTTTTGACAGCCAAGCGTACGCATATTGCTTCAATACCCCCTCCTTTTTCTTTTCCCCAAGTGGTTGAGGAAAAGGAACCCCCAACAACTAAGCACTCTTGCCCCAAAGAATGGAGAGATCATCTGTCTGTCCTCCATACTTTTTCTCCATATTCGTTCTGCATGTGCTTCGTGCGCTGTTGATGCTTTTATGGTGATGAATTCAATAGAGTTGCGTTGCATGTGTAATTTCATGACAATGGTAAGTTTGGTGTATTGAAGCTCCTATTATGTGTAGGGTCTGAGAAGGATTTGACAATAAGGATCTATGCAGTTTTACCTTGCATTTCTGTCAGAGACTATTTACGATGGACTTGAGTTGGTAAAAAAATTAAGATGATATAAATAGCATTAGAATCTGTATGATAAATTAGAGAAAAATATGTTAGCATAAAGTGCTGAATCATAATTTTCTTATCATGATAATTTCTCCATTGTATTATCTACGTGTTAACATTAGCACTACGTGGTTAATGTTGATTTTTAATTTTTTTTTTCCATTTATTGCTCTCTCTAAGGCTCAAATAAGCTATTGTGCTTTAAAACTAGATTTTTTTTTTTTTAATATGGAGAAGTGAGGACCTTTCCTACTCAAACTCTTGATAGTCCCAACTTGCTTACGTTAACGTTGAATTGGACGCAACTTTTAATATAATAACAGTTAGTTATCTAATACAATGTTCATAATATGGTTAAGTGACTCAATATTAATAAATGTATAATATATTTATCTTTCACTGCATTGTATTAGATTATCAAATTCAACTTCAATATAAAAATTAGTACAAAAAGTGATGTTACCTACATTGTCCAAAAATTAAAAAAGGAAAAAAGAAAAAACAAAGAGGTGAGATATAAGAGGTAAGCTAGAGGTACCAAAATAATACTCGCAAAGCATCAAAATTAGAATAGAAGTTTTTAATTATGCTACAAAATTTAAAAAAAAAAATACAACAAAGAAATATAACTATAGCAAAAATTTTATGTTTGATAGTAGCCACTTCAATAATCAAAGCAACTAACTATTTCTCAAACACGTGTGTATTCCATACTAATTAGTATAAATTTCTTTAAAAAGAGCAAAATAAAGTTCTACACGACTTAAAAAAAAAGTTTGCTATATGTACTTAATTTAAAGAGAAGTTAATTGAACGAACGTACCTCTTGTTGCAGAAAGTGGGCGCTAAGAATACACCAAATATTAAGTATTTTAAAGAAGAAAATATACAATAATTTGACAATGGGTCAAAGGATAAAGCTAGTGACTTTATAGAATGGAAAAGGATATGAAAAGTTCTTTAACCGATGGGTAAGCATGACTATAGCACTTCTTTAACTTCCAATGCATTCATTATATGAATTAATAATATCTACTATATATTTAATTAGATTTTAATTTACTGGATTAAAATATACTATTTGAATAATGAAAAACAGTTTTACTTATGAATTGTTCCTAATGCAATATATTATTTGCCTTGTATTTAATGTAGTAAACAGAATATTTAGTTGTTTTGTTCTTTTTTGGAAGTGAATTTATTAATATATAATACTAACAAAAGAAATTTGCAATATTATAACTTAAGAATTAAAGTGCAACAACAACAACATACCCAGTATAATCCCACTAGTGGGGTCTGGGGAGGGTAGATTGTACGCAGACCTTACCGCTACCTCATATTATGGAAATGCACACCTAAAAAAATTTAAGCTAAATAAGATAAAAGATTTATTTTAGAAATGAATATTGAATAACTAAAGTTAGCCCAAAAAAATACATTAAAACTAATAAAGTAAAGGATATGAAGAAAGGGATACACATGTGCCCAAGATGTTTTTTTTGTTATCAACAAGCAGAGACAATCAATCATCTGTTTCTTCATTGTAAGGTGACAAGGCAACTGTGGAACCTATTCACCAGCCTCAAAGGTATAGTCTGGACCATGCCAGGCAGAGCAGAGCATGCTATAGTGAGCTGGAATTATGAAGGCAATGGCTGTGCAGATAAGAACAGATGGAGAATTGTCCCAGCAATAATATGGTGGACAATTTGAAAGGAGAGAAATTTGAGATGTTTTGAGAACACTAGTAGTCCGTTATATAGGGTGAAAATGAACTGTGTTATCACTTTTTGTTATTGGTGCAGTTCCAAATATGTAAATGATCCTGTAGCTATAGTAGATATCTTAGGTTCACTGTAAGCAGCAAGAATCAGTTTTTTTTGTGAGTTCTTTTGAGGCTACATCTGTTGATAGCTATTTGATGTAAATCTGGTTCCCAGCCTTAAGTGCTGATGATTTATATACAAATTTGTTACGTTTGTCTAAAAAAAAAAAAAAGATGAAGGGTATTTTTATAAACAAGCAACATATTCTTAAAATTTATGCAACAAGCCAAACACTCAATAAGAAATAACTTCAACATAATTTATCCCATCATTACTAATCCCAACACAACTTATCCCATTATAATTTATATTCAAACCAAACGACTCCTAATGGTATCAAGCAATAATTGAGTAGTCTTTTCACTAAAGCACTAACGACCCTCCTTGATGTATCATAGTATATATACTCTAATGTTAAATAAGCTGTAAATAAGTAGTTTTTCACTAGTTTTTCATCTTTAATATATCCGATTTCAACCCATACTATGTAACCATTCTGAAAATATCCTTTAGCATTTAGCATAGCTGTATCTTAGGTTGATTCTTGACTTGATTTCCTCCCAATGTCATTTTTGCATCATTTGCTTTGTTAATTTAAAAAAAAATGGTTTGGATCACTGTATGAGGAAGAGTGATTGTTCATAAAAAATAATAGGGAGAATATGATCTTCACCCAGTTTGCAAATATAACAATTAGCATATGTTGTATCTTTCTCCACAAAGAACAGAATGAAGAGAGGATTTTTCTTTTTCGACAACTCATTGGCATCTCTGTAGTTTCTTATCTTTATACAAACTAAGACAGATACAATGTACATTCCTTCCAAATGATGCAGCATTCTTCTGCATTCAAAATAGTCTATAATCTAAATGAAATGCCTCGTCATCTCGTCTGATTCACTAAATGTTGAGACAGACAAAATTACAGCTACACCACTCTAGTCCCCCAGTGTAACTTTTTTTCAAGCTTCGGTACAAATACAAGAACAGAAGCAATATGCAAAAGAATAGAAAAGAAAAGCCAGGAGCCAAAAAGCTGTACATAGCGTAACTATCACTAAGGCAGCTACTTACTAGTTTTTCATTGTATGTTGAGCTGTCTCGACATACTGCTCTGCAAGCTTCTTGATTTTATCTCCTTCCTTTATGAGAAAATTAGCATTTTTGTCCTTTGGGTGATACTTCATGACTTTCTCAGTTGTTTTGCCCACAGCCCACCTGTATTGTTCAACAGAGATCACCCCGCTCTTGCAAAGTGGTCTGATGTGCTCCTTCACGTATGCTTTGACCTGCCAGAATATAATTTAATCAGTACCTGAAAAAAAAAAAGATCCCAGGAAGAAATCGGCAAAGCATGCTACGAGAGTCGTTACTACTAAGACTTTCAACTCCACTTGAGGAAAAAAAGGTGGAATATTCCTCTTAATTGTTGGTGAACTCTGACAAACATGAAAGCAAGTGCTCATTTAGTACCTTCGCTGATACGGAGCTATGAATGCCTGATTCCTTGTCAGCAAGGGATTTAGATATCTTCTTTGTTTGTAGATTTTCACTTTTGGCAAGCTTGTTAGGTGAGTTAGCGCATCTGGAAACAGTAGAGCTGGTGCCATTTCCCTGCTCCGACGACTTTGAAGCCTGTTTGGATTCATCAACTTCATTGCTTTGTCGAACTTCATTGTCCATACCCAGTTCATCAAGCTTGACTGATGCCATCTCAGGGTACTTCTCAATCAGCGGCTCTTTATCTGGTCCGTACAACTCTTCACAGTCTACAACAGAGAGGTCTTCATTCACAGGGGAACTATGACCAAGGCAATTTTCCGTCTGGTCAGCCGCAGTTGAGCTTCCAACCACACCACTTGTTTCACACCCACTCAACAAAGACGTGTCTACAGGACCTTCAAGAACGTCCTGTTTTTCGTGATTTTGAAGTTCCAAAGAGCCATCAGATTCCACAGGGTTGACTGTGGAGAAGACAACTTTCAATTTAGATTCTTCTGGCTGCAGAGCAGAGATAATTGAAGTTCCAGCACCAGAAAAGTCATCATCCTCCAAATTATATTCAAAATCCCCATATATATCAAGTTCTGGAGGATCATCCACTTCAAACACGTTCTCTGGCCCGAGATCTTCAACTTCTTTTGATATGTAAATTTCCTCCTTGACTTCCTCCAAGGAGCAACTTGGACTATTTGGAGGTGAATCAGATAAAAGTCCTGCATTTCTTAGCGCTTCATTGACGGCTGGATCAGAAGAATGGACATCACTTACTTCTTCTGATGAGTTGGCTAGAACTTCTGAAGTTTCGCAAGGACTTGACTCTGCAACACCTACATTACTGGCATTGTCTGATCTGCGCAGTTCTTGGGAGCAGAGGTTTATATACACTAGTTTGCTATTAGACCTATCAGCAATCTTTTTTTCAATATTAACTGCGTCTGCAATTGCCAGTTCTGTTTCTGCTGTTCTGCGCATAACTGACAGATTTGATTTCTTTAAGAGGTGCTCAGTGAGACGGTGAAGTTGAGCCTGAGAGAAAAACCAGAGGAAAAATTTTGATAAATGATAACCAAGATGAGTGGTTTGCTGTGGTTATAGGAGAACAGAGCAAATCCCCTGAAGAGGAAGCTATGCTGATAAAGATGGACAACATTTTATAAGCAAAAAGTCCCCTATGATTCATACCTGTTATATTATAGAGGAAAAAACTGAACTATTTTTGAGGAAGGTAACATGTAATAATAAAGTTACACCATTCATCTCCGGGTTAATCAATCTGCAATCCATAAACAACCTACTAACTAGGAATTTGGATATGTCATCATTATTCTGTATCGTCCAATTCCAAAGGGACAAGACTTTGAATAGATCCTATTATGACATGTGAAGGGCAAACAAGGGCCGTCAACATATGGAATGGATGCTGGTGAAATCATGGTGATAATATTGAATCTAGTGTGAGAATGATTAGCTTCCTAGATAATGGAACCATCTCCTAGGAGTTCAGGGTTCTCCACTTAATTTGAGGATCAAAGACCAAATAAGAAACAAAATACAGACATGTTTCACAATAGTGCTTTCAGTAGCAAATGCCTTGCACGCCTTGCTGCTTCAATAAAGAGTAAAGCAGATGAAGAAAGCCAAGAAAAGGAAGTGTTGTGATTTTCGGGCTTTAAATGCGAAGCACGAATGAAGTGTGGGTTTTAAGGAAGAAAGACAAATAGGCGTGAGCCTTGCATACTTAGCTAAGGAAGAAAAGACACAAATGAAGGGAAAAAAGAAATTGTATTGAATTCAAGAATGATGACCATAAACACAAACAACAATTATATTGACAAAGGAACTGAAAAAACTACAATTAAGTATAAGAATTTTTGTTTTGTGTTGTCTCATTCAAGACAAAGTCAATAGGTGACGAGATGCGCATCTTAATGTTTTGGTGTCTGAACTGGAGCTATCCATGGAATGTGAAACACTCAAGCTCCTTTGCACCTAACTCCAGCGCTAAATGCACAACCAACTCTATATAGGCGTGAGCCTTGCATACTTAGCTAAGGAAATATAGTGATGGCTAATGGTGGTGATTACCAGTAGTGATTAGTGGATGCAATGGTGGTTGGTGATGGTGATTGTAAATGGTGGTTACTGGTGGTGACGATTGAGTTATGGTGATTTGGGTGGTAGTGGTTGTGGACGATAGGTAAAAGTAGACATCTTAATGATAATTAGGATTTGTTATAGATCTTAATCATTCAGACCTGTTAAGTGGTTGTAAACTGAAAAAAAGATACACTTATGGTTAAGATCAAAATGATTAAAGTTCGGACATTAAAAAAAAACAGACCTAATGACTTAAACCTGAATGACTAAGATTAAGCTCTTCATTAAGTGCAAATATATTATTGTAGATCTTAATCATTCATATCTAGTCAAACTCAACACATCAAGTGGTCGTGAATTATAAAAATAAACACCCTTAATGATTAAGATGCAGACCTAGAAACAGACTTAATGACTGAGATGTGAATAATTAAGATTAAAACCTTCATTAAGTGCAAACAAATGAGGCCTTACTCTTAACATTTTAACACCTTCAATATCACAGCCTAGAAAATAACAAAACTGCCACCCTGGGTCACGAGTATAATTGGAAACAACTAAAGGACAGTGCTTACCAGCCTGACAGACATGGGGATTTTATTATGACGACTGGGTGCCAAAGCTGGCCGCATATCTTTCGGTAGCTGAGCCTGCTCAAAAATTTAGAAACAAGAAATGATCAGGTGCAGAACAATAGGCAGCAAACGAAGGTGCAGAAGAAAAAAATTAACATACCAGCAAAGGATAATTATTTTTCAGCACTTCATTGTCCTCTTCATTTTCCAGGATTCCACTCTTGCTTGTTGCTGCTGTTTTTCTTGCAAGAACCTCTAGGGCCCACTTCCTCTTATCACTCCTTTTATTATCACATTTTACAGTTATTTCCTCCTTGGTAGACAATTTCAAACCACTTGAGGTTGACATAGATGGCCTATCAGTGCCTTTGATTGGAAGTACTTTTCTGGTAATATCAGCCTTAGTGGTCGGGACACTTATCTTGGCCCCCTTACTGTCCAAGGAAGAAGCCACCACCACAGAAGAAGCCACATTTGCAGGTGGAACTATACTGGATGGAATAGGAAAAGATGTTGCTGAAGTGTTCGATGTCGATCCATTTTCTTTGTTCTGATCAGCTACAATAGTAAGGGTAGAGACAGGCTTGATATCCTCCTTTCTTGGGAAAACTGAATTATCTGCTAAATATAGCCTTGAAAGAATAGAAGACTTTCCTTCCCCTTCATTCACAGGCTTTGTAGCTGCATTCTTTGAATCATCTCTCAGGAGGTCAAGAACCGACTTCAATGTCTGAACCTTCTCAGGCTTTGACATATTTGAGCATCTGTATTTCCAAAATTCTACTTCACAATCACGAGTCCATGCTCGCCGTCGTTTTCCTCCAATACCATAAATTTTTTTAGTTAGGTTTTCACGTACTTTTCCCTTCTGCAACAGTGACCTCTTTGCCTTCAGATCCACAGAAGGCTTCTTAATTTCAGTAGTAGATCCTGTCACAACAGCTCTAAAAGCAGTCAGAAGTTTTGGGTCAAGCTGGTTTTCCCCCTTATCCCCATAAGACTTGTTACGAACAGCTTCTCTAATTTCTTTCCTTAGATTTTCAACTAGCGCTGATGAGTCCTCATCACCAGTTCTCCGCATGATCTTTTTAACCCTCAGGCCAGCAGCACTTTCTCTTTGTTTAGAGGACATTCCATCCTGGTTGCTATGTGGAAGCTTCGTCAAAGTTTTACGACCTGTTCCTTTAACTATATCCATTATGTCAGAGCAAAGATTTTTATTTTCAGGTTTACATTTCAGTTTCTTGTCCTTCGAGATGATTATTAGAGGTTTATCAGAGTTGTCTGAAGCAGATACTGGATGTTGTTCCTTTCCATTAATTTGCTCACTGCTTCCACCGATTTTAACTCTCTTCAAATCATAGACAAGCTCAGCTTTGGCTCTAATGCCTCCATCATCAGCATTTCTGCAATCACTATCAGAAATATAAGCAATCCAAATAGAAATGAAGGACAAACACAAACTCAACAAAGAATGTCGCAGCTGTTGAGTATTTGGTTCTCCTAGGTTTTGGATAGAATCATAGTAGTTATTTAGAGAGCTTAACTTCTATAGCACTTGCTGATTATTATATCTCCACAAGACTAGATTATCAAGACTAGTGATAGCTACTTATAAATCATGCTTCATAGGATTATATTTTATGTGAACCCAATACAGATTAATATGGGGAAACAGGAAAGAAACACTGAATCATTTTCAAAAATTGATTAGGTGAATAAATTTTATTGGGTATGTTGTTGTTGTTGTATTAGGTGAATAAATTTGGAATAGAGAAATACCAAATTAGGCAATCAAGATCTTATCAGTGTGCAAAAAGTTTCAAAAGAAGTCCAGGTCATTAGAAAGAATCACACGTCAGGTCACGAAGAGTCTGAGCCTTTCCGGCCAATTTATAGGACTTGACATGCCTTAATCACTTACAGAAAGAAAAAATGAAGATCCAGTACAAAGAAAAAGAAAATTAATATGCAACTAGCAGACTGCATGTAACATTTGGAAATATCTAAATGTTTAAATATACAAAACAAAAAACATATGAGGATCCATTACAATTCGATGTCTATCCATAGTTTCTCTGTCTTGCATAGTAATAAAAAGATCAAAGTTGTTTAGTGACTTCAGTCAAGTGGAACATTGCAATTTTACTAATATGTATTACGGGGGCAAATCTAGCTCCAGGAGAGTCATGCCATGTGATGCACAACTCGTAGCCCACGTGTTTTGTCAATTAGTCACTGGCAACATGAGCTTAAGCCACTTAAAGAACCCATGTAAAACAAAATCATCACAAAGGATAAGTTACAACTTTGTCAGACTGGATGCTAGGCATCAAGATCTAAACCTTAAGATAATCAGAAAAAATGATCCTATATAAATCAAATGAAGATGTTTGATTGCATCATACCTGTTTTCTCTGTGCTTTCTCTTTGCACCGGAGGCCACAACCTTGTCCTCATTCTTATCAGGCATCACTTTTTCACCTGACATATCAACAGCAAACACTTCAGAGAAGAAAAATCTGCAAGCATGTATGTACATCTCAATAAAGTTTATAACAAACTAACAGTTTTCACGAAGCAACAATATTCATCCAATATTTGTAAAAGTTGTCTGCTACGGTCTACAGTCATATACCTGGATCAAGGAATTCTGACGTATTCTCCAGTCGTGCAGCTTGAAGTACTTGATCTCCAGCTACCTTCATATTTGTTATGTCTACTGGAGAAGCATAGAACATTAATAGCTTGCTAATTTTATCTGCCCCAGCTTAAGATAGATCTCCCAATCCAAAGGAACAAAAGAAAGTCCTGAAACATTCTAAGCATACCATTAGATGCTGAACTTGAGTTCTCTGACAATCCCAGATGAACATCTAGATTTGGTTGAATCGATTCATTATTAAATATCTGCTTCGATGCATCAGACTTCACATCCGCAGCACGCTGTGCAGAATCTGGACATTCATTTTGTCGCAAGGACAGTTCTATGCTGGGAGTTTCAGGAACAGGATCACGGACCAAAATGCCAGTATTTACAGCCTCTTTAGGATCTAGATTTGAAAGTTGTCTGCCTAGTATTTCACCCTGATTGTTCCTCTCAACAATTGAGACAACAACAGCCGTCTCACCAGCATCAGCAACAGATACAGACACTTCCCCTGAAAAAGAACCCTCAAGCAAAGAATTATTGTCATTTTCTGGACCAAACTTCTTGCAAGATGCTGACTTTTCGGGTAGCTTGTCAATACATCTGCACAGTGAGATGACGATAAGAATTATGTTTAAAACCACAGCAGGTGTTCAAGATGAATTTATCAACTTACCTCCTCCATCCAAAGATACATTGACTAATAAAAATATATGCAGGAGGCATTTTAAGAAGGAAATTTTAGAGGTGGCACTTCAAGAAAATTACACATTTTATGTACAGTTCTGAGCAAGACAACAGATCCTAATCAATCCTGAATATTCTAGGCATGTTATATGTCTAGACTTGTAAAAATACATTCAATCCGAGGACTTATAAGGAATTTAATACAAGGATCTACAAGTTGATAATTCGAGATAGCGAAACCAATGACAAAACATCCAAAAATTTGATTTTCTGTCCAGTATAATGAAAAGTAACCTTTATGAGTTTTTTCCTTCATGAAAAAACAGATTGAGATGATCTGAAGGGCCAAAATGACTACATATCAGCTTCATCTGTTTAACATCACTATACATAAACTCTTAAAGAAGCTGTTTTAACTGGAGAATTCACAAGCTAAAAGGGTTATTTCTACTTCCCCGCTTGATAGAAAATATTTTTCCTTTGAAGTATATCGTCTATCTAAAGGAGAACTTGCTCAATCTACATCATAGTGTCCAACAGCTTCCGAAAGTTCCATGTCTTCATATAAAAAAACATTATGCTAAAGCTCCTACAAGAGAATGCAGAATACCACGTACCCATAACCAGTATATTAAGCACAGAGACCACACTAATTGCAACGATTTATCTCATAGTGTGTTCTTGAGATAATTTAGCTTAACTACAAATCTCGATACTAGCCATAGTCCTCCACTGGCACCCCTGTCCGTAACAACAAGACATTTGGATCCATAGCAACAACATGGCACTTGGATCCACAAGAGTATCCCATGTTAGCAATGCAACATGCATGTTTCCTCTAATATATCCTTTATTCAGCAGTTTCCCCTTTGTTCTTGTAGATTAAACTCGCTATGAACCTTTTTGATTATTAGTAGCGGCTCATGAAGTAGCACTCTTTTCTTTACAAAAAAAGGTTACATGCCCCTTTCCCTACAGTCAAGTTTTAACTCCCAACAGAGGAATGATCCTGATAAGCGAACACAACCGAAGGAGGTTACCACGAGAACAAATCAAAATGCATGATTTAGAGAAGGATGATGATCTATTGTGTACGCCACGATCACTACTGGATAGAGAGAACATATCTACCCATTCCGAAAGAAGACAAGGCCAGAAGAGAAAGTACATGACTATAATGTGGGTTTAGGGTATGCAACCTATCTCACTATCTCTACGAAAGGGATTCTCAAGTCTTTCTCTTGTTTCAGAAGCACTCTCCTCATTCTTTTGTTAGGGTGAGTGCTGCCCTGTAAAGCGACTCTCTACTGCTTTTACTTAGCTGTTTGCTCCTGAGATAAGAGCTTTCCACCAAGCTCGTCACTTTAATAAACAAGGTGGAAGCATCGAATGGTGAAAAGAAGCAACTCGACAAGGAAGGAATGGGAAATCATAAGGATGACTTATTTGATGGGGGAATGAAGGGATAAATAGCAAGAGTGATTCTCTGAGAAAGATGTGGATTTCCAACGCCTCAGGAAACGGGTCGAGATAGATGACGGCACCTTTTCCTCCTGTTCTGTACCTCTGTATGGATGAGTGTTCTTGGAGTAGTTGGTCTAGCCCTGAACCTACATGCCTATGACTTCGTTTCTCAGAAAATTCGCACAACGAAAGATCCTGAATTGAGACTTTCTGCAACAAAGATATTCTCTTAAACGAAGATAATCACGCTTGGATGGCAGCTCAAGATCAGCTTCATGAAAACCTTATATTCCTCAAGGAGGTTCTACCAAGTGGAAAGGCTCTTAGATGGAACTTTAGCCTTAGCTAGTCGTGACCAAGAAACCACTGGTTTCGCTTGGTGGACCAGGAATGCCCGACAAATCAATTTATCTGGTTAGCTACTAGGGGCTCATGTAGCCCATGCTGGACTAATCATATTCTATGCTAGAGCAATGAACCTATTTGAAGTTTGAGGATCAAGACTAGAATCTCCATGGACGGACTCTGACTCTAAACGAAGGAATCTGAGCTTTATCAACATTGGTAAGCTTTCTAGCTTGTGCAGGCAGCTAGTGGAACTCCTCATAAGTGCCAGAAATCTATTATCAATGGCATAATTACCTAGGCTATCTGCCACAGTATTTCCTTCTCTGTACACATGAGAAAATTGAATTTTTTTATCCCTCAACAATGTAATAATTTTCCTGAATATTGTATCAACAGTTCAGGGTGCAGACACCTCTTGTATCATGATCAGTCTACCAATGGTTGAATCAGTCTTAGTCACCACATTTGTGAAGGCTTTATGCACATAGATTTCAGCAGCTAACTGAATAGCCATTATCTCTGAATACTTATCTAGTTTGAACGGGTAACAGCACACAAAAAATTCACCAGCAGCATCTCTAAACACCACAGCAACACCACTCGTACGATCTACTTAACTAGCAAATGAGCATTTCATACTTTCCCGTGCTACTTAGTCCAATAAAGATCTTTCCAGTAAAAGGAGGTCATGTACCACAGTTGGAGTGAAAAAGAAGAAAGGGGAAATTGAAGACTGAGAACAACTAGGCAATGCTGTTGTTCTTTGTTTGTCTTAGACAATGCTACTTCAATCCCTATAAAGTATTTAATTTTGCAATTTTTTCAGTTTGAAAGTCACTGAACGCTTGTTGTTTGAGCTGATTTCCATTATGATCAGTGCCATCATGACAACTTCATCACACAGACTGTCTAAAAACATTTACCATGAACACTATGATGAAAGAACACCAAATGATCAGCTTCACTTCATGATACTTGAATTGACTAGAAATAACTGAACCAGTAGCTGCAGATGATTAGCAGCAGATAATATTGTAACAAGACAAAGGACTATATCCACAAAGGGTCATCAACCTCAGACGAGTGTGTCAACGCAGGGCCAGATGATAGGGGAAGCTGGAAAGGCAACTTTCAGAAGTCAATTAGACAAAGATGACATTTTCCATGCAACAGATTTGGAGGTTTTCCAGCATGGGAGTGAACAACATAAGTTAATTAGAACGTGAAGACAGAAAGCTATGAGTACGGAAATCTATGAAAGGTCGCAAGGTGCTCTACTCTTCTTCTGTGCAGGTGGTCAGCCTAGAACACTACTGAAGAGCCTTTTCAAACACACTGTTGAGTTTCAAGAAGTCGGGTTTATTCCCTAAATCTGAATATTTGTATTTTTCAGATAAAGTAAATCCCTAAATCTGATAAGATGACAATTAAATGGAATAGACTGAAAAGAATGTAAGACTCGGTTATTCCCTCAAACATGGTTGCACATTCTTAGTAAATTAAAAAGATTATATAAACTATAGGTTAGGAAGCCTTCTCTAACATATATAGTGTATCTTGTCAGAGAGAAATGACAATCCAACAACTTTGTAGGTCACATGAGAGGGTAATTCACTGGACTTCAAGATTCAAAAGAGATCTGTAGGAGTGGGAGATAGAAGAATTTCATAATTTGGTTGAGATGTTGTATGGGTTGGACACACCAAACAATACATCGGATGCAGGAAGAGTGGAAATGGATTTTTAATAGTCAAATCTTGATAGTTTATTGGTGAGAGCGGAATGTATATTTCCTCACGATGCTATATGGATTCCTAGATTACCAGGAAGGCATGTCTTTTTGCAAGGGTGCGATCTTGAGTCTTGATAGCTGAAAATTTGAGGAAGAGGAGGATCATTGGAGTCGGTTCATTTTTTATGTGCAAAGCTTAGGTGAAGATGCAGACCATCTACTATTGCATTTTGAAGTGGTTAATCGGTCATGGCAGGTGGTTCTGAATTTGTTTGGAAAGCAATGGATGATGTCCAAGGGCATGGAGAGTGGGTTTCCTTTATCAATTATGTGGGTTATATGGAAAGAGAGAAATAGGAGGGCATTTGAAGGGCTGGAACTAGTTTTGGTTAACTTGCAAAGTAGCCTACTGTGTCTACTGTCTAGTTTCTTTTTGCTGTACTTAATAGGTCCCTATTGGTATAGAGGGTTGGTCTCTTTTGTTAAGAACCATATTCTTGTGTAGGTTCTCTTCTTTTAGGGATACTGCTTGTATACAGGGTTCTTGCAATTGTTAATAATATACTTTACCTTACTCAAAAAATATAGACTACAAATTATGATCCTAGGCATGATTATTAAGTATCCTAGGCATAATTTCAGTAATTGAGTGTAAGCCATCATAATATTTGTGTAAAAAACACAAGTCACACCCAGCTGCTAAATACACATGTAAACAAATAATGTGGAACTAAATATTCATGCTTGCTTACCTTGGGCATAGCCATGTACTTTCAGAAGTGTCCTCAGGGTCAAATCCAACACAAAAGGCATGATACCTACTCAAATATATGCAAAGAATCAATCAGAGGAGAAACCCTTGGAAAAAAGCAGGGAACTTAAGAACTTCAGCTGCATGAAGCACTTCCTAAGTTTAAGTATACAGTAGAAGAAAAGTAAAGGAAAACCCCACTGCCGGAGAAAGTGATAACATCATTAAGACGATACATAAGCAGGCTTTTAGATGGGTCTATCTCTATTACCATGCTAAGCGAAATAGATGTTTGGTTGAACTCAACTCTAGGTCATGAGATTACGATTCTCAACATCATATGAAGATACAACAGTCCATTCCAGCAACCAATGTGGAACAGTCTAACATAGGCAACAAGAATATCCATTTGGGTACCTTGTGCGAGGCAAAGTAGACCAAATTTTGATCGGTGGAGTAAACTGTAGAAGAATATGTAAAATATTTCAAGAAATTCCCCAACAAAGAATATGTCTAACAACGCCCATGCAGTGGTTCTCAAGCTCTCATCAAATGCAATGTTGCAAAGCTTATAGCATCCATCTGTAGATTACCCTCCTTACTGCATCTTAGTCCATGACTAAGATGTTATCAGCTTTATATAAACCCTCTGAATACATCACAACATACTGTGCAATCAGTGCTTCATATATACACGTAGGCAATTATTCTCTCAACAGGGAATAAGAAAAATGGAGAAGGAAAACAAAATAACAATGGGCTGCATTCATCATTTCACATAAACCAGAACACAGAATTCAACTTAGCAGTTGGAAATTATATTAGTAAAACAGTTAATATTAGAGTAAGAAAATTGATTACCATACCACAGATCACATGAATCACAAGCAATTGACGTATCAAGATTCAGATCTCCTTCATTTGTAACTGATCCGGCCCGAACTTTGCAGCCATCTCCATCCAAGCAGGCAACTGCCTAGAAAAGACAAAGCATAGTAATTACAGACAAAAAGTTGATTCCAAGATAAGAACGCAACATGTCAAAAATAGTCATTGAAACCCCAAAAATTCCACAAAATTTCAAAGGTTTCCAAGAACAGACAACCACTAATAGCAATACTTTGTTTCATTAATATACAGGAAATCTTACTGATATAACGGCAATGAACGTCATAAAAATATAATCTCAGCTTATCTAACCATGAAACTATTACGTTCACCTAATAGAGTTTCGTTCTAGTGTAGGAAGTCAAATGCTAGCATCTGGATGACTGAAATGAAAACTAAATGAGAACAGATAGTATGTTACATGACAAAGAAGTGAAGAACTAAAACACCTTCACATGACTTGCATACAGACAGTCCCCAAGAGAAAAAACTGGTATTTGAGAAAAGGGTAGAAACAGAACCAAGGAGGCCATTTCTTTATTATGTGCCAGGACAACTCTGAGTTGATCAAAAGAAAGTCAATGAGATTTCACAATGTATTTATTTTATGTCAGGCTATTAGGTATGGCTCTCTTAGAGATTTAGCCTTGGGGCGCCAGTAGAAAAGGTGGACAACAACTATTCACAGTCACTGGAACATGTTAACTCACATTCTCGTCGATATAGTATGATGGGAATGAAAGAGTATTAGTCTTCCCTTCAATGGACCAATCATCATCCCTGCGAGATCAGAGAGTTAATCTCAATAGAATTGCTCGCAATTTACTAGTAGATAATAACTAATCAAGCCAATGGTAGAGAATGAGCATTATTAACTTAAACCTTCTTAGAAGATATACATGATATAAGATTGCCTATACTAAGTACCTGAGAAGAAAAAAAAAATTGGACAATGTATCACAGAAGAAATTTTATGAAATCAAATTTTAGAAACTCGATTATGGCTAGAAGCTTTCGCCAATTCCACACTCAACAACCTTGAAACTCAAGATCCAAACTTTTTAAACTAAGGAGGAAAAATAACTGACACAGAAACCTCCAAGAGAAATTCAAATCGCAAGTACGGGGAATTAACTGCAGTAAATCTAAAAAATCCAGCATCAGCTTCAAAAAGAAAGTTGAGATTTCTGATGATAGTGAAAGAGTTATCCGCAGGTGTACTTTTGCAGCATTATTCAAGCTACAAATATGCAGCCTTGTGGAAGTGTTTGGAAAACACCGTCATACACCATAAGCAAAGACCAAAACATACACATAAAAAGAGCTTATAAATACAATACTTTAGTGTTCGAGATCGTCATTAGGTCAGCTGTGGAGAATCATGAAACACCAGAAAAGGCCCTACACAAAGGGTGTGTTTGGTGTGAAAGAAAACATTTTCCTATTTTCTGTTTTCTTATGTTCGGTTGGCTTAAAGGCAAGTTTTACAGAATGGTGATTACCCCGTCTCTGCTATATGGGGTGGAATACTGGCCAATTAAAAATTCACATGTTCAGAAGATGCAGTCCCCCCCCCCCCTCCACCTCCCC
>JAABOM020000012.1:18658544-18669387 GCA_011800125.2 Solanum clarkiae | reverse complement strand
TTCAGAAGATGCAATCCCCCCCCCCCCTCCACCTCCCCACCCCCCCAAAAAAAGAAGTGAATTATTTTCCGAAAAAGAAATTTAATGTGAAAGTTCGATTTGAAGTTGAATGTGGTCGGGTAACGGTTCAAAAGTTGGGTTGAAACTAGATTTCAAAGTCATTTGGGTCAGAAGTCGAGTTAAGCCGAGATTAGAAAGTTGGGTCCCGCATTGGATATCGGGGTCAGGTGTTGATTTGAAAGTCAGAAAACGATTCAAGTGTAAGGGTCAGATCCCAAAATGATCAATCGTATCCAGGTTTGGATGTCGGGGTCAGGTCCTGAGTCATATATCGGGGTTGAAGTTTTAATCAATTATCGAGGTTCCATTAAGATTCGAGTATCGGGACAGATCCCAAATCGATTATTGGGGTTGATTTTCATGTTAAAAACTATTTTGTTAAACAATATTTTCTACTCTCTAACCAAAAATAAAAGATATTTTGCTGGAAAATATTTTCGTTCACCAACCAAATAATAGAATATATTTTTCACTCACCAAAACAAACATGAGAAAATAAATTAAAAACCAACTTCTTTTCCAAGAAAATATTTTTCATAGAGAACACTTCCCTTCATACCAAACACACCCAAACTGGAAAAAATCTTTAGTGACCATTTGAGGAGGGAGGAATTGTAGAAAGCTTAAGGATTTGCAAAAAGGTTTTAAAATTTCAATTGTGATTGCCAAGTATTTCCTCTGAACCAGCCCAACTGAGGCTTTCTTCAGTTCTCACATTCATGGAAAAATATACAGATGGGGTCTTTAACAATTGCAAAAGATGCAATCTTTTCACTTGTAATTACCAAGTCATTTCCTTTGAACCAACACAACTGAGGCTTTTGAGTTCTCACATTTGTGGAGAAATACATAGGTAGTGCTTTCAAGGATTTCAAAAAGACATTTCACTTGTGATTGCCAAGTGATTTTCCTTTGAACCAGCTGACTGAGAAAGGCTTTATTTCTCTAAAGTTCTTTGCATTTTCCTTATTTTTGGCTAGTATATCCACATTCCAAGTTCAATCTGACAACTCGAACAATTTCAAGGTCACACATTCACGATCAACCCTCCTTTGGATGTTGCTTCTTATATCAAGTGTAGAGTTGTAGACAGTGGTTCTGCCTATATATGGTTCACTTTTCTTTTCTCCAATTAAATTAACAAAAAAATAGATTAATATGAATCTTTCTTTTTTTGGTAATGGATATACCATCACCGAAAAAGACGTAGTGGATTGATGTAAATTTGATAAAGAAACAAACAGGACAACTATACCTGGTATATAAGTCCTCATCAGTCTGGCTGCTCCCTATGGTATCATATACCTGCACGAAAATTGGTAAGAATTAATTGGGCTCCTTGAAGATCTTATAATTAAATTTATGAAATGTCCCGGCAACAGAATTTTCTCTGTCTTCATAAAAAAAATAATATGAAGAAAACTTTCAGAATTGACTGAAGATGGGAGAAAAGACCTGAGACTATCGGCAAAACAAAGAGCAACAACACTGTTGAACACATTAATGAATTGACAAAGAAGATAAAAACAATGTGAAGCATCCACAATATTTCCAGTTACTTACAGGCACACAAGTGATTAGTTGAAATTCACTCTGGCAAAGTGGGCATAAGTTTGTGATGGTAGCCCAATTGTCAATGCATGTAAAACAAAACCTGAAATTTAAATGACGAGCTTGGGTCATTATTTGTATCTGTGCAAGCAGTTAGCAGAGGATGGATAGAAGTCAATTTGATATGTTCATCTCAGAAATGTTCACATTCACAATCATTTACTAAAACCTTCCTACGCAGGTAGGGTAATTGCCTCCACAATATCACAACTCACATAAGCACTAACAAAAGATGAAGACAAAAGTCATGGAACTAGAAATTTGCATAATTTCAGGTAATGAGGTGCCACAAGCAAAAATAAATATCAGAGTCACATAAACAACAAGACTGGTCAAGAATTCAACTGATTTGGCAAGTGAAACTACGCTGAAAATCATAATTTATATAAACAATGAGAAGTCATCACGTCACAACTGAACTATTCTGCAAATGTCTACTCCAAGAGAACAACCATAACTAACACCCAAGAAAAAAAAACATGCGTGCTGTCAAGCATAGAAATTTATGAACTCCACGCACTGTTACAGGCACACAGACGGAGTATGTTGAAAAGATGTCACATCAAGGGTAAATCATAAAAATAATAAACTTAGATTTGTCGTGAAAGGAAAGGGTCGAGTAAATACATTGAACTGCGAGAAAAGTAAGTCAACTAACAGCGCTGCAGGAAAAGGGAAAGGGCAACACATAACAACAAAAAAGTGAGAAGCTAATAGTCTCTCAAACAAATGCACTGAACATCCATTTACAATTACTTCTCTGTTATAATGTCACACAGAGTGATGAAGTCGGCAAAATAAAATTTAGTGAATTACCAGTGTTGACAGCAGTCTAGAACTCCTCTATCAATGACAACATCCATGCATATCCCACATCTTTCACCATCTAAAGTTGAATAATCCTGCAATGAAATCCCTATACGCTTCAATATAATCTTAGATTCAGAAATTAACGGATTAAGATATTAATTTTTAAAGACTACATAGTCTGGCTCATCTGCCATCATCTTTGAACATATTTAAGACAATATTCAGTTCTCCTTCAACGAGTTTGCCTACCATCTTCTCGAGTTTCAGATTTTGAACTCATAATACGAAACGAAAATATTAGTCCGTGAATTGTACTTCATAAGCTAGTCATTGGAGGATCTAATTTGAACACTATTAGTTCATACAAATTGCAAGTGGGCTTGAATGAGGACAAGAAGAATTTTTGGGAGGTTTTGGATGAGCTAGTGAGAGGTATACCACACTCTAAGAAGCTTTTCTAGGAAGAGATTTGAATGGACACATCAGGCCAACTCTGAGGGTTATGATACCAAGGCTTTGGTTTTGGGACAGGATTGAAGAAGTCCCACTCTGGGATCGCGCAAGAACTTTTAGGTTTGTGACAGCCAATACTTGGCTACCTTCCATAGTACAGTGACTAAAAGGGCGTTTGGATTGGCCTTTTATAAATAGCTTATAAGTTAAAAGCAAAAAGCCATAAAGTGTAGAACCCCTTACTTTTGACTTTTGCTCCGTTTTGGGGGGGAGGTGCACTTTTTCAGCTTTAAGAAAGTGCTTAAAAGCACTTTTTGTGTTACCCAAACACTTCCAAAACTAAAAAAGTGTTGAAAGCCAGAAGCCAAATGCCACTAAAAATAAGCCAATCCAAATACCCACTAAGACTCAAAAAGACTGTTTGCTTCTTAGGAAGGGTGACTTTGCAAAGACTATAAGGTTATTTTGAATGAGAATCTTGTAACCCAAACATAAAATCCTAGTAATGGATTTGAAGATCAAGAAGGAGTGGAAGAAGAGGGTTTGTTGATGACCGACCAAAAAGATCAAATACTAACCAATGGCCTGGATATGGGGGAGAAGTTGATGGGTCTGAGAGCTCGGAAAGAGGAAGGGATGCAGACAGTATCTGAGATGGGACTGCTCGTTGCAGTAGGCAAGCAGCTAGATAGATGTTGGGGGTCTCAATAGACCATTTTGGTGGGTATCAAGGGGACTAGTGGTGGAATGGAAAAATCCAACAGAAGGTGGAGTCAAAGAAGATGGCATAGGCGAAATTATTGGAAAGTAAAGACCGGGAGGAAGAATGGATGACTGAGAAAAGGTATAAGAGGGTGAGGAAGGAAGCTAGGTTATCGATTACGACGGCAAAAACGACAACTTTTGATGCTTGTATGTAGAATTAAAGGATAAGTGCAGGGATAAGAACTTGTTTAAGCCAACCAAGGCTAGAGAGAGAATGGAAACCTAGACCAAGTGAACAGCATCAATGATGAGGACGGCAAAGTACTAGTGGAGGAGGCACTCATTAGACGGAGATGACAATTAATACTTCCATGAACTCTTGAAAATAAAAGGGGACAAAGGCATCATGTTAGAGGAGTTGGATCACTTGAGCATTGCAATTGTAGGTATTGTAGGTCGTATAAAGGTTCAGGAGGCTAAGGGTGCTGTTTTTAGGATGTGTATGGGTAGAGTGACTAGGCCAGATGAGATCTCAGTAGAATTTTGAAAGAGTGTAGGCAGCAAAATTAGGAATGGGTGATTGAGTTATTTAATGTCATTCTCAAGATGGCAAAGATGCTCGAAGAATGGAGATGGGCATAATGATTATGTTATACAAGAATAAGGGCGATATTAAGAACTACAACAACCATATGGGTATCAAGTTGTTAAGCCACATCATGAAAGTTTGAGACAAGACGAGGGAGATAAGGGTGAAGAGGGACATAATTCACGATAATTTCTGAAAACCAATTTAGATTCATGTTAGGCGCTCAACTACAGAAGTCATTCATCTCGTAAAGAAACTGTTGGATAAGTAAAGGGAGAAGAAGAACTTATACATGGTGTTCGTCGACCTAGAAAAAGCTTAACCTAAGGGAGGTTTTTTGGAGCTTCTTAGAGGCTAGAGGTGTACCGTTGGCATATATTTAGGGGATTAAGGACATGTATGATAGAGTCAAAACACAGATGAGGACTATGGGAAGAGACTCACAGTACTTTGTTGTCTTGATATATAGTTGTTGAAATTATTGAACTTGGAGCCTCAAGGTAAAATTGGACCACCACCACCACCACCCCAAAAGCACTAAGCTAACCTTTAGTCTTGTGTTTAGGTGATCCAAAACCTATATACGTACACAAAAATATTACCTGAATATATAGTATAATTTTTTGCCAAGGAGTTTGTGTGAGCACCCTCACCTTCCCCTAGATCCTCCCTTGGGATCAACCCTTAGCTCTTTATTTGCCTAGGTAATGGATATATTGACGAGACTCTATTAATCTTTGGATCTCCCAATCATTTAGGAGTCTTCTAGAACTCATTTAACATCCCTGATTTGACCATACTTCTGCCATAGTGCCCATTTTACTCCTAATTCAGAATGTACATATCTGGGAAGAGAGTTTTTAAGGTGCCATTTTCTAACCAGCTATCCTCCCTGAAAGAGACCTTCATGTCCTTTCCAGTTCTTATGCTGTAGTTTTCTCTTAATTTTGGCCAGAGGTTTCTGATGGCCCTCTAGGAGATAGGATTAGAAATGACGAAATCTGGCCCAAGGTGGTAGCAGCTTTGCTGCTAGACAAGATGCAAGAAACGAAGCCGAGATTATTCAGGCACGTGAGAGGAAATGTACGGATGCCCCAGTGCAGAGGTGTGAAAGGTCGCATATGAATAGTTTCAAGAGAGGTAGAGGTAGACCGAAAAAAGTATGGGGGAGAGGTAATTAGACAGGACGGAGTGCAGTTTTAGCTCACCGAGGACATAATCTTAGATAGGAGAATGTGGAGGACATGAATTAGCATAGAAGGATAGTTGGTAGCAATTAGTTATCTTGCTGTCCGTTTATATTAGCAATTGTAGTAATGCAGAAGTACTTCCATTAATTCTTTTCTGGGATTGCTTATATTAGTAATTGTAGTATTGCTCTTGTAGTTTCTTGTACTTCCAATACTTCTTTCCTGGGACTGTGTTGTAACATTTTTCTTTGAGCCGAGGGTCTATCAAAAACATTCTCTCTACCATTGAGGTAAGGGTAAGGTACGTGAACACTCTACCCTCCTCAAATCCTACTGTAAAACTACATTAGGTATGTTATTGTTATTCTGTGCTTCATCTGCATGAGCAAGTGATGACCCTTTTTTGTCTTATCAAGCTTTAGGAGAGAAACCACACATTAACTGCTAAATACTAAGTTAAGCTAACTAACAGAAAGAATACCCATTTAGTTTTTAAATCTAAACTCAAGGGGTTATACAGCACCAATTATAATCAGACTTACATCATTAATTTCATCAACGTAACAGTTTTCTTCTTCCATCATCGACTCGGTGAACAATTCCATCTCCATAGCTCCGCATACACCTAAAACAGAGATCAAAAAATTGGAAGCAAGTGCAACATACCTAGGGTTTAACAATTTTGATCATTGAAACAGTGGGATATGAGCATACATAATTGTAATTGTAAAGGTATAGAGTGAATATTGAATATTAATTACCAAATTTTGGAGCTTGAAAACAGGAAGTGAATTGCTGAGGAATTTCGAAGCTGTCAGAAACGGGTTCTCTGTAGATTGAGGAAATGGACTGTGGAGTCCGGACTACAACGATGGGAAGGCCCACGTTCATTAAGCAACCATATTTTTAGGAATTTCTAACCAAGTATATATTAATTTTAATTAGAATACTAATAATTAAAATGATTTTTTGTATATTTATTACATTATTTTATTTAATGCAAAAAAATCATGCAAATTTTTATTTATATATATCATGAACCAAAATGGGTCGTGAGTGACACTCATATCTAATCCTCTAAGTAGACGAATCAATGATACAAATTCTAACTTATATTAGCAGTTTCACTTATGCAATACGATAGTAATAATATGGAAGCTCAAATTTATAAAAGTAAGAAATAACAAAAATCATTAAGTGTTTCCCCAAAACATGAAAGTCATCACATTATCTTCTTTTTTTTAATTAATTAAATTTTTATTAATAAAATAACAACACAAACAGATCTGGGTCAGACCCAATTCATTGTCCGACAAACGAATGGCTTGGCCCAAAATCAAACCAAGCCCAAACACATATGCTATAAAATAACAAGTAGTGTCCGTAGGGTTTTCTATTTCCGCCTCTTGTTTTCCCTCTTTTTTCATCCCTTCTATCCCATCGTTGTCTACTTCATGGGTGAATCTCACTTTCTTTCACATGCTTCTGTGGGTCTGCAACATCAAGGCGCCATGTGTCTCTTATGGATCCTTCAATATCAGCTGTCAAAAGTAAGGTTATGAATTCTTCGTGTATCTCTCCGTTCTTGTATGCTTCCATTTCATTTCTCACCTTTTTTGCTTTCCTCTTTTTAGCAGTTGTGTTCTCCAATACCATGAGCTGCTCTAACTCCTTCTGCTGTTGAAATTTCTGCATGTGTTTGGAGTCTTTCACCTAGTGAGTCGTCTGCTCTCAATTCCTTCCGTGTCCTTTTCTATTTTCTCATGCTTCTCTCTTTTGCGCAGGTAGTGTCGTGATGAAGTGCAAAAGATTCATACCACCATAACCAGTGACAGGCTTTCTCCAGGTGCACCGGCTCATTTTGCTGAGTCCTTTTTTGCTGGCTGATTGTGAATAGGGTTAGGTATCTACCTAAACTCTCATTTTCTTTGTATCAAATGTTGCAAGTCCTACGTAAATTACAGAAGCATTTTTAACTAGAGTGTCTGCAATCATCCTATCAAAGAGTAGATTTATAGTTGTTAAAAATCGAATCTACCAATAATTGGGCTGAAAAATATCATTGGTTTATCGATAATGAGTTATTGATTTAGTAGTTTAAACAATAATTTTGATTTTTCTTATATCGGGTTATCAATTTTTAACGGTTTTAAATTTTTTTTTTTAACAGATTAATTGATAATTCTATAGAAAATTAATAAATTATATTTATATCATTCGGTGTATGAAGTCCTTAGTAAACAAGTAAAAGTTAGAATAAATATAGGATGCAAATAACTTTTCACAGTTCAATTTTTGATTTATCTATCTACTTGATTCATCCACCAAAATATAATAAACAATAAATTTCAAATCATTAAATTGAATTTTATGATATATTACCAAATCTAAACAAGTCATTTAAATTTTGAATCTGTCTTGCAGAGAAAATCATAATGAATGAAAGATGTTTCTTCAACAAGCTTGTTTTTATATGATTTATCTTAGCCCGAAAGAAAAAATAACCCAAGTTGGACCCCCATAAAATATAAATTTAAATCGATTAGTATCTCATGTAGAACCTAACGAAAGTTTTTCAAAATGGTGTCAACTGGTAATAAAATAAATATAGCATTTTAACACTTGTCAGAATATAGCTTTTGTTAAAAAAATTGCTGGAACCTTGAGGATAGTTTAGTCATTCCACTACTAATGCACTTGATTCAGAATGGCTTTTGGAAGGAAAGTCTTTCTAATTCTAAATTTTAACCTATCATAGATAATTATTGTGTCTCCAAAAGTTCTGAGTTACTAAATTTTGTCTGTGTATATATCAAAGGTAATAGTTATAACCTAGATTATCATTCTCTGTTTATTTTACGGCATCGATAATTCACAGCAATGTCTTCTTTGACTTCAGATTACATGAATTACATTGTTTTCGTATGCCTCTATGAATTAGGTAAGCTATTCTATTTTATAGGGTTCAAACCATAGTTGATGTTATGTTTTGATCAGATTTTGTTTTGGATAATTGTTAGATGAGTTGTTATTATTGTTAGATGAGTTAAATTCTCCGAAGTTAACATTTTTCTGCAACCATTCTAGTACATGAGCATTTTTATGAGTCATGAATCTATCAAAAATAGTCGCAACCTTAAAAATTGACAGGCATTGAAGACACAGTCCCCCTTTTGTTGTTATTCTACATGAAGAAATTTATGATAAAAAAAAAAGTGGATGAATAAACCAAAACTTTTTAGTTCGATGAATCCATAAATGAAATGATGAAAGTTGTTTGTATCCTCAACACCTGTCAAACTTCAAGGTTGAGAGGCTGTTTTTGGTAGATTCATGACTCATAAGAACGCTCATGTACTAAAATGATCATAGAAAATGTCAACTTCTCAGAATTTAACTTGTCTAATAACAATGACAAATCATCTAATAGTTATCCAAAGCAAAAGTGATCAAAACATAACATCAATTATAATTTGAATCTTAAAAATAGAATTGACTTACCTAATTCATGAACGTACCTGAAAACAATGTAATTCAAAAAGTCCAAGGTTAAAGAAGTCATTGATGTGAATTATCGGTGCTGTAAAGAAAACAAAGACAGATAGGCTAGGTTACTACTACTACCACCTCTATATATAGAGGTTAAATATGATAAGTGTGATTTTTGGAGACACAACATTTATATATGATAGGTTAAACTTAAGAAAGGTTTTCCTTCCAAAAGTCATTTTAAATCAAGTGTATTGGCTGTGAAATGACTAAACTACCCTCATGGCTCTAGCAATTTTTTTTAAACAAAAGTTATGCTGACAAGAGTTTGAAATATTAAATTTATTTAATCATATCGAGATAAATTTTATTATCATTTAACACTATTTTAGAAAACTTTCGTTATATTCTTTATCAAATACCAACTGATTTGAATCTATATCCTGTGCGAAGGTCTAACTTTGATTGTTTTTTCCTTCAGGCTATGATCAATCTTATTATAAACTAGCTAGTTCAAGAAGCATCTTTCGATCATCATAATTTTCTCTTCGATCAATTTGGTGTGTTTTTGTGTTGACTGCTATTATTGATCCTATCTTTTATAGTAGTTCTACCATTATTAATGGTCAAAATCACATTTAAACTATCATCCTTTAATGAGTTTCATACCTTTAACTATCCATTGTTTATTTTTTCTACCTAAATTATCACTCTCTTTATATTCAATGTTGCAAATTTTGTAAAAAATATTTTATACCAAAATATCTAGAGAAATATTTTTATAGTTTGATATGTGATATCAATGACACTATCCTTAAGGATATTTACCTGGTGTGTCCTTCAGAATTAACGAGCTTGTCTAGTATAAAATTAGAAACACAAAAGCTAATAAAGATTTTGTAAAGAAGAAAAGACCTATACGATATCATATGAGAGAAAGAGCGTGTTCATTTATCTTACAAAACTATGGCTTTGCCATAAAAAAAATCGCAAATTTAGAGGATGAAGGGCAAGAAAAAAATTTAAAGGATACCACAATCTCTATAATTTTCTACCATTTAAAAAATATTCAAAAAATTTCTCCCAGATACATCACTCCCCCAGTCCACTTTGGCTAATACATTCCTATCTCCCTATCAAATTCATCCCTCCCCTCTCTCCCTTTCCTTTCAGATACATAAATTCTCTCTCAGATACATCTCCTCCATTATGCATCTGGATGTCATATCCCCTCTCTGAGACATCCCTTGTTTATATATCTAGATATCTAATAATATATCCAGAAGAATAATAATGTATCTCATAATTCATAAATTTGATAAATTTTTGTAATTTGAAAAAGAGTAGAAAAATAATATAATTAACTCTTAACACTATGAATTTATGTTCTAATTAGATATTGAATTTCATGCAATTAGTTGAAATGCATGCAAGCTAACTGGACACCATAGTTATCCAACAACAATAACAACATACCCAATGAAATTCCACAAATGGAGTCTAGAGAGGGTAAAATGTAAGCAGACCTTACCACTACCTCACAAAGGTAGAGAGGTTGTTTCTTGGGAACCTTCGTCTAAAAAATCAATAAGCAGAATAAACTAGATATGAAAAAAAAGGAAAGAAAAAGAAAAAAAAAGGAAGAACGACTAATAACGAAAAACACATGATAGTATGTAAATACGATAAAATTAACATATATAAGATAGATAATGGCAACACGGGATGTAAAGACACGACTAATCCTCCTACCCTATTATACCCCAAGGCCAGACATCAACCTAACCCTACTAACCTATTTGCCTGCTACTCTAATTCGTGACCTCCACTCTTTTTTGTCTAAGGTCATGTCCTCGGTGAGATCAAGTTTCACCATATCTTATTTGATCACCTCCCCCCCCCCCCCCAATACTTCTTCCAGGCTCACTTAGGGCGC
>JAABOM020000012.1:18638177-18653557 GCA_011800125.2 Solanum clarkiae | reverse complement strand
TTGATAAATTATTTAATTAATTTACTAATTATGAAATTTGAACAACAAAAAGTTATATGTATTACTCCCTCATTCAGTTTACTTGGACACTTTGAAAATTTTTATGTTTATTAAAATATTGATTGACATTAGTATTTTATCAGATAAACATATTAATAAATGTTCTGCTAATAAAAAATAATTTAAAAAATAAGTAAATAATACATTTTAATATAGTTTTTAAAAATAAATAATTGACATCCACGATTTGCTGTAAAACTTATTTTCTTTGTTGCAATATTCTTCTTTTCTCATGTTTATAATATATTGCTATGAAAATAATTATGATTATTAAGTTAATTATTGTCTAAAGTTTTGATAGTCGAAGAAAATATTTATTTAGTTATAATAATTTTTTAAAATTATATTTTATGGATAATAGGTAACTATTGTCCCATCTAGCTTCAACAAGATTATGACAAAACTTAATAATTAAAATATAAATTTTACCATAGTAAAAATCCATGACTGTACCTTTTAATATGACACAACTTTTATAACTTAAGAAAAATATTTATTCAGCTACAATTTTTTTTTAAAAAAAGTCATAATTTATCATGACTACAAGGTGATTATTACTATGATAAAATGATAATAATTAATAATTAGTCATAAAATTTAATTTTAGCAGAATACATGTAGTTATTTCATTTAATTATTGTCATTATTTTTATAACAAAATAAAAAATTTTATTTAGTTACAGATTTTTCTTCAAATAATTTTTTGTGGCTAAAAGGTTGTTATTGCTATGATAAGTTTAATTTCGTGGTAAAAATTAATAGTAATCTACAAAATTTAATTATAACAAAAAATCTATGGCTATTTCATTTAACTGTTGCCACAATTTTCTATGACTTGAAGCAAAGATATTTATTTAGCTACAATATTTTGTTTCAAATAATTTATTGTAGCTAAAGGGTTAATATTGCTACAATCACTTTTATTTATTGTAAAAATCTATCATTAGCTACAGAATTTTATTGTAGCAGTAAAATTATGCTAGTTAGATAATTATTGTCACGATTGTTAGTAGTTATGGCAAAAATAAGGATTTAACTTTGTTAATTTAATTTTCGTGGCTAAGAGATTTGATGAATTTTTAGTTAGCAATGAAATTTGAATTTTTGTGGCTATTACTATATAATAGCTACGATTTTCAAATGCATAGCTTAGATTTCATGGCTATAGATACATTTTCTTGTATATCACATCACCCAACAAACTTCTAATCATAAGTGCAATGGGGGCCAAGACATGTTCAAAACTCACCCTAAAAAAAAATAAAAAATTATCAAGTCTTAACATAAGCAAGATAGAAAATGAATGTTGTCCCCGTATGGGGGGCTCACCATAAGCAAGTATTTAAGCAATCGTACTAGCCACAAGGAGGCGGATGAATAGGAGCTCCGGTCCTTACATGATTAGATCATGTATGCAAAAAGTATGTTTTAATACTTGAAAATATACTAAGTATGAGGGATGCAATGAATAGACAAGATGCATAATCATATATAAGGATAATGAGCTCAATATGGTATGAATGATCAATGCCTTAGTCAAAACATGCATGGAAGGCAAACATAATCTTATAACATATCATACATATGCAGTAAGAGACTATAATTGACATTAAGACTATGTGAGCTACTATATGAAATCTCGATGTTTCCTCCACACCGGAAAAGGAGTGGTCTACTTGCCAAGATTAACCATATCCTCACGTTTATGCATTTCCTTTTTGGTGGGTGTCATATGATGTCCTTACCCCAACATTTCCTTTTTGGTAGATATTCATGGTATCCTTACCTTACGGTATCGCCTTTTTGATGGGTGTTATATGGTGCCCTTACCTTACGACATTACCTTTTCGATAGGTGTTATATGATATCCTATAGCGGCACATGGTTAAAAGATAATGGAAATCTGCCAAGGTTGTGATCCCAGACTCTCTTGACTTCTCCATTCTCTTACTTGGACTAAGCATCATAGTTACTTGAGAGGCATCAACTCATCTTTTAGTATACCCTCAAGCTTCCTTTATCTTATGCTTTTGTTCTATTTGAGAACTGAAACATTGAGACTTGTATTATGTTTCTATTCAATCTTACGCAACATTTTAGTGGCTTGTACATGTGACACTAGGTCTTTGGGTTGGATTTAGAATTATAGTTTGTTAATTGTTGTTTTACTTATTAATAGTTTATTATATTTTCCTTTAAATTCAACTTATTTATTTTATATCATTTATTAGGCTGACTTATCTTGATGGATTAAGAAAAATGACATTACACCTGAATTTTGGTTGTGATATAATGGTATTAGAGAAAGGTTTATAGGTCTCATTTATGTATAAGCCCATTATAATAGAGTCTCAAGGATCAACATTGAGACATCCCTTGCTTATCTCTGAAAGGTTGCTATGTTCTTTCAATTCCTCTTGTTCATGGTTACATGTGTAAGTGTTGAGTTGTCACATATTCTTTATACAGATGGCCAGTACTAGAGCGTCAACTTTAAGTAAAGGAGGGAAGACAATCCCTAGAATCTCTATTGAGACCCCAATGGCAGTTAGGTACGAAGGCTGAGTTAGAGGCCGAGGATGTGCCAAAGTAGTTGACCTACTAGAGGTCATGTTAGGGGTATCTCACCCGATCCCAAGGTTGAAAGAGAGAGGACTAGGTTCCTCTAGAATCTGCAAGCATACCTTTACTATAGGACACATTATTGAGGGTTTTAGGCATGCTTGAGTACTTGACACATAGTAGTAGTGTGACAACACACTTGGTAGTTCTCAATCCAGAGTAGAAGTTTAGATTCCTAATCAAGGGTCAGGTGAAGCAGCCATTGGTAGTTCCTAGAGCTAAGATTAATCCAGCGCCTGTGGTAAAGGCTTAGGGTCCACCCTTGGCTAAATTGACTGAGACGAGCAACGTCATTATGAGTGATTCTAAAAGATGGACCCACCTTAGTTTTAGGATGGGAAAGTCGAGAATGCTTATGAATTTTTTACTACTTGCAAAGAGTTATTAAAGGTCGTTAGTTTAGTTGAGTCATATAGAGTTCGTTATGTCACCTTTCAGCTTCGTGGGCTAGTGAGTGAGTGGTAGAGAACTTATTCAAGATCTTTGCTAATTGGATCTCCTTTAGTGTCTTAGGAGGTGTTTTTCAATGCTTCTATGATTATTTTATCCTTTGAAATGTGAGGGAGGGGAGTCAGTTAAGGTTTTAGAGTGTAAGGCAGGACAACCCATTAGATGCTAAGTATGAGACCTATTTCTGTTAGTCATCCAGACATGTTGTAGCCATTATCCTTAATGAGATACAGATGATTTGTAGGTTCGTGGGAAGATTGACTTATTTTATTAGAGAAGCAATATTCTGGGTATCCAAGCTTTGTTCCAGTTTGTTGTGAGTGTCACCAAAGAGACAGAGTTGATGGAGAGAAGAGCTTGGGGACCTTAAGAAGATCCGCACATCCAGCTAGTTCTCAGATGACTCATATAAACGTAGAGGTTCTCTTAGAGGGAATAGTTTATTTCAGCATTAAGGACCAGTTCTTGCATTTTTACCAACATTGCAAAGTTGGATTGGGTTATCGTGGATCATATAGTTCTGATCAGGGTTCATTTGTTTTACAATAAAGGCCTGCAGGTTAAGGCAGTCACAAGAGTACATCAGGTCCATTACAATCATTTTTACTTCGCGGGCTTGCTATAGTTATTAGGATCCTAACTGCATGGTTTGCTAGTGCCCTCTACAAGATCATTTAGGTTTTTAACCTAGTTCTGCAATTCCAACCAGAGAGTCTACTCCTCAAACCAAAGGTCATGCAAAGTTCAATCTAGTAGAAGAGGTTGTACTTCAGGTAAAGACATGAGTGATGCCTTGGTTTATCAGAGGACATAGAGGTATATTTCAAACGGTTGGAGGTAGAGGAGCTTAATGATATGATTTTCTGGGGAAGCCTTAGGTAAAGGCTTAATATGTGATTACTACAAGTATTGTCCCTACCTATCATTAATTTACATCTATGTTGTTTGATCCTGGATCTACCTACTTTATGTGTCTACATATTTTTCTTTAGGTATGATTTGTTATGTGACTATATATTAGTGTCTATTCATGTTTCGACATCCCTAGGAGAGCCTTTAGCAATGGATCAAGTGTCCTATCTAATTTCTTTGACTGGGTTTGACATATGGGCAAACATGATTATTCTAGAGAAGGTGATCTACTACATTATAATAGCAATAGATTGGCTCTCCCTTTAGATGCCATTCTTGATTGTTTTGCTAAAATTATAAACTTTGGCGATACTTGGTAGCCCAAGGATCGATTGAAGGGTTCTAGTAAATCCTATTTCTAACAAAGTTATCTCCTATATTTTAGTTCAAAAGTTGATTGATAAAGATAATTTTTTTTATTTAGCTTTTATTTGGGATACTAGTGTTGAGTCATCTGCTATGGAGTCCATTCCTATAGTTTAGGAGTTATATGTTCCCTATTAATATTTTGGGTGTCTTTCTCGATAGGGATATAGATTTTGCCAATGGTCTCAAGCTACACATCAAGCCTATTTCTATTCCTCTATACCAGATGACTCAAGTTGAAGGAATTAAAGGAGCGACACCAGGATTTGTTAAGTAAATGGTTCTTCCACCCTAATATATCACCTTAGAGTACCTCGATTTGTTTTTGAAGAAGGAAAAGAATAGTTCAATGAGGATATTCATTGATTATATGTAGTTAATTAAGGTGACTATCAAAAATCAATATCCTCTTCCTCATGTCAATAATTTATTTGACTAGCTTGAGGGAGCAACCTTCTTTTCTAAGATTTGTTGGAGGTATAATTACTATGGCTTAAGATTAGAGCATCTTACATTCCTAAGACTACCTTCCGAAATTATTATGGTCATTATGAGTTCCTAGTGATGTTCTTTAGGTTGACCGACACCCTCATGGTGTTTATGGAGTCGATGAATGGGTGTTCTTTCCATATTCATACTCATTCTTGATTATGTCTATTGATGATATCTTGTGTATTCCAAGACCAAGGTCGATTATGTTCGTCATAGTAGAATTTATATGCAAAGTTCTCCAACTATGAGTTTTGGCTTGATTCAGTAGCATTTTTTTGGGGCATGTGAGGGTAGATTTGATCAAGATCAAGGCAGTTCGAGGATAGTCTAGGCCTACTTCGACTATCAAGATTCAGAGTTTTATGGGGTTAGTCAGGTATTATCGGCAGTTTGTTCAGGGTTTCTCTACTATAACAACTCTACTAACAAGACTTACTCAGAAGAATGTAGCCTTTTATTGTCTTGACAAGTGTGAGGCGATCTTTCAAAAGCGTAAGGTCTTGTTGACTTTAGCCCCTATTTTGACCATGCTCGAGAAGGGTGTAGACTTCATTGTATACTATGGCTTCTGGAGTCGAAATAGGAGTTATTTTGATACAAAAAGGGAAGGTGATTACTATGCCTCTAGGAAATTGAAGGCACATAAGAAGAATTACCCTACCCATGACTTGGAGTTAGCAGTGGTGATCTTTATTTTGAACTTGTGGCAACATTATCTATATGGGGTTCATTGTGAGATTTTCACCAATTACTAAAATTTGCAGTATATCTTCAGCTAGAGAGACTAATTTAAGGCAGTGAGGCAGATCAAGTTACTCAAGGACTATGATTTAACCATTTTATACCATCTTGAAAAGGACAATGTGGTGGTCGACGCTTTGAATAGAAAGTCTTCTAGAATGGGGATACTTGCAGCCATTTGTGTGGAGGAGAGACCTTTGTCTAGGGATACTCAAAGGCTAGCTAATTGCCTATTCCAATTACGACTTTTGAATAAGGGTTGTGGACTTATTTTGTTGAGGCATGTTCTTAATTTATGGATTACATCGTGCTCGACAGTTTGAGGATGAAAAGCTATGTCTTATTAGAGACTAGGTTTAAAAGGGAAGGACAAGTAAGCGATGCTTGATTCTAATGGTGTTTTGAGATTGGAGGCCAAATTTGTGTGCCCAAGGTGGGTAAATTGGTCAAATTGACTCTTGAAGAGGCTTACTATACTCGTTATTCTATCTATCCGAGGGTAGCTAAGATGTATCATGACCTAAGCCAACACTATTGGTGGTGTGGTATGAATAAGTGATAGCATCATACGATGCTCTACTCCATTGAAGGACAAGGATGAAGCTTTAAAAGATCAAAGGAGGCCCATAACAAGATCTTAAACCGAGTTTAGTGATAAGTTCAATTAGACTCAATTGCAATCCAAAGGTGTTTTGTTAGGGAAGAAGAGCTAAAGCCCAAGAACGATGAATTGTCCATATGGTTTATTTATTGGCCCAAATTCAAGTCCAAGATGAAGAATTTTAGGATTAAATTTTGTGCAAATAAGGCCAAGAAGAGTCCAAGAATCAGCCACAACAAATGTTGCTTTCTGCCCAAGTTTGCAGAGAAGACTAATCAAACTTTCCAAATTTGTCAAGATTCTTTTCCTAGTTAGGTTTTACATTATTTACTTATTTATATATAGGTTATTAATGTTTTCCTTGTTATATTTAAGGTATCCTAGTACCATTTGATGCTTTCCTAGAACTACTAGGTTTATTCCTAGTTAAGGTAACTTTATTTCCTTTTTAGAGTAGGATTTACCTTGTAATTTTCTTTTTAGTTTTTAGATACTCCTTGGGCCTAACTTAAGGAACCTTAGACGTCCAAGGACCCTATAAAATATATACGAGTTTTTTTTTATTTCATTAAAGATAATTAGATTGATATTAATAATATTTGAGAGAGTTTGTTTGAAATTTTGTAACTTGTTCTTTGAAAATTTATCTTTAAACCTTTACTAGTTCATAGTTTGAGATACAAAGTAATTTATTCTTGTGATATCTTTGATTTCTTTTTGGTATTCTTTCGAAGGTGATTAGTTTACATACTAATTATTGTCTTTAGTTACTCATAAAGCGGTCAAGATCCGAATCTAATGTTTTGATTCGTTTTCTCAAGTAAAGACATTAGATTTCTTCCATAAATCTTTACATTGTTACTTGGATGTTGTCAAGGCATTAGAATATCAATTTTTTGAAAATTTTTGGATCTTTTCTTTGAATTTCCCATATCTTTAATTAGTTTTTCTCTTTCTTTTTTTTTATTGTTGTCGTTTCCATATTCTAGTATTCACTCCATATTATTGTTGTTTCTAACTTCAATCCTATCAAGTGGTATCAGAGCGGTTCTATCAAAATTCCATTCTTAGTAAATCTTGAGATTTCTTAAATATAAAGAGCAAAAAAAAAAGAGTAAAAAAAAAAGATAAAATGCTTTCCAAGAAATCCATTTACTTTCCTGCAAAATCTTATATTAGTTGTTTTCAAATAAAAGAAATTAAGAAGAAGGGATTCTAAATCTTTGAGGATAAGGTTTTTTTTTTTTTTTTGGTATTTTTATATAATTCTAAGTAAGTTCCTTCTTATTCATGTTTTATTTCAACAAAATTCTACTTGTTCTAGAACTAGTTCTTTACTTTCTCTTGTGCCCAAAAATCTATACTTTATTACTAAGAATTTGATACTTGTTTGGGTTTAATTATAAATCTACAAAGTGCTCTTTTTCAAAGGTTATTTGAGGGGAGAAAGGCAAGTGTGGGTGAGTTTAAAAGAGGGTAAAAGTCATATTAAGTGTGCGAACAACTTTTTCTTTTAAGATGTCTGATTCAGGTGGTGATGAGGAAAGGGCTCATTTAAAAGCCGAGATCAAAGGAAGGAATGACTTCACCCTTCAAGCTATGCACCAACAATTCGAGAGATGGAACAAGAGATGAGGAATATGATTACCGAGCAGAATGAGACCATAGCTATAAATAGGAGAGAGAATAATGTTGTACTACCCAATAATATTAGATCCCAAGTTAGAAGAAATGTACCCCATATCCCTTTTGTAAATCCTGAATATGATAATGATGATTTTAATGGTGAACTTAATCTAGAAAGAAGAGATAGGAGGGGACAAACAGGTAGAGTAAATGATGATATAATAAGTAGTATAAAAATGAAGATTTCATCTTTTAAGGGGACAAGGGACCCAGACTTGTGCTTTGATTGGGAGATGAGTTGAAGCCATCTTTGATTGTCATAACTACTCTGAGGGTAAGAAAGTTAAACTTGCTGTTGTTGAGTTTTCTGATTATGCTGCTTCTTGGTGGACAAATCTTGCTAGGGATAGATTGCAAGATGAGATACCACCTATCGCTACATGGGCAGAGATGAAGAGGGAGATGAGAAAGAGGTTTGTGCCATCATATTTTCAAAGAGAGTTGCAATCTTGCCTTCAACACTTGAAGTAAGGTTCCATGTCGGTGGATGAGTACTTCAAAAGCATGGATATGGCTATGATCCAAACTAATTGCATGGAGGAAGAAGAAGCTACAATGGTTAGATTTTTAAATGGTTTAAATTATGAAATAGCTGATGTAGCAGAGATACAATAGTTTGTAATTTTAGACAAATTAGTTGATTTTTCTATTAATGTAGAAAAACAAATCAAGAAAAAGTAACAACCTAACTTATGGAGAAATCGGCCAAACTCTATCTCTAAGAATCCATGGTCAAATCAAGAGGGAAAAGCTCCTTCTAAACTCAAGAAGGTAAAGGTAAAGGTGAAGTTGAGGGGGAGGTAAAATCTTCAATCCTAGATCATCTGAACCTTCTAGTTCTATTCAATGTCACAAATGTCATGGGATAGGTCATATGATGCATGAATGTCCAAGTAGAAGAAACATCATACTTAGAGAGAATGGAGAACATGAGAGTGAAAAAAGTGAGGGGGAAGAAGAAAAGGGATGAGGTGTAAGTGAGGAAGTGGATCTAGAACTGCCTAATAATGGTATAATTGGGGTAGTTCGGAGAATTATGACTATCAATTTGGGTAGTAGTGTTGAAGGACAGAGGGAGAATTTGTCCCGTTCTAAATATGGGATAAAAGGGAAGACTTATTCTATGATTATTGTTGGGAGAAGTTGTGCAAATGTGGTGAGTTCATATTTGTTAGATAAGCTAGGAGTTGCATGCATAAAACACTCTACGCCATATAGGCTCCAATGCTTGAATGATAGTGCAGAGGTAAAAGTAAACAAACAATGTATAATTTCATTCAATGTTGGTAGGTGTAAAGATGAACTTCTTTGTGATGTAGTTATAATGCAAGCATTCCATGTTTTACTTAGCCGACCTTGGCAATTTGATGGGGATGCTACTCATTATGGGAGAAAGAATAGGTACAATCTTCTGCATAATGGTAAGAAATTTACTCTTGCACCATTATCTCTTTCACAAGTGTTTGAAGATTAGAAACAATTGAGAGAAACAATGGAAAAGTAAAGGGGAGAGATAAAAAGTGAGCTTGAGAAAAAAGAAAAGGGCCAAGAGATAGAAAAAAAGAGAGATCACCGAGAAAAAGAGATAGAGGGCAACAAACTAAGTAAAGAGGTAAAAGAGGGTTTGAGTGAAAAATAAAAAGTTTTGGTGAGAGGAAAGAGGCTAAGGAAAAGAAAAAAGAGTCTTTATGTAAAAGCCAAAGAGTGTTTGAATGCTAGAAAAGACGGGCTGCCCATAGTACTACTTACTTACAAAGAAGTGTTAATTAACTTTGAAGAACTAACTCCATTGCCAAGTAGTGTTTCTTTCTCTTTTGCAGAGTTCTGAAGATGTTTTTCCTGATGATACTCCAAAGGAGTTACCACCTTTGAGAGGGATTGAGCACCAAATAAACTTTGTGCCTAGGTCTCAACTACTTAATAGGCCTGTCTATATGAGTAGTCCTGAAGAGACCAAGGAATTACAAAGCCAACTTGAAAATTACTTTAAAAGGATTTTGTTCGAGAGAGCATGAGCTCATGTTCTGTTCCTGTCCTATTGGTACCCAAAAAGGATGGAACATGGAGCATGTGTGTGGATTGTAGAGCCACCAACAAGATAACGCTAGAGTATTACCATCCTATCCCTCGTCTTGATGATATGCTAGATCAACTATATGGATCCAAAATCTTTTCTAAAATTGATCTAAAATTGATTACCATCAGATTCATATGAATCCTAAATATGAATGGGAAACTGCTTTTAAGACCAAATATGGACTTCATGAGTGGTTAGTTATGCCTTTTGGCTTAACAAACGCACCAAGCACATTTATGAGACTGATGAATCATGTTTTCAAGGATTTTCATGGAAAATTTGTTGTGGTATATTTTGATGACATCTTGATCTTTTCTCAAAATCTAGATGAACACCTAGAGCACCTTAAACAAGTTTTTAAAGTTCTTAGAAATCAATGCTTATTTGCTAATCTTAAAAAGTGTACTTTCTTTGTGGATCATGTAGTTTTCTTAGGTTTTCTGGTCAGTTCAAAGAGAGTTAAAGTAGACAGTGATAAAATCAAAGGAATTAAAGAATGGCCTAGACCTATGGTCAGTTCATGGACTTGTTAGTTTTTATGGGAGGTTTGTGAGGGGCTTTAGCACCATTGCTTCATCTTTAATTGAATTTATTAAGAAGGATAAGATTTTTACATGGGGAAAGGAACAAGATGATGCATTTAACTTGTTGAAAGGAAAATTGTGCTCTTCTCCTTTTTTGCAATTCCCTGATTTTTCTAAGTCTTTTGAAGTTGAGTGTAATGCCTCTGGTAAGGGAATAGGTTCTGATTTGATGCAAGACTCCAAGCCAATTGCCTACTTTACTGAAAAGCTAAATGGAGCACCATTGAACTACTCAACTTATGATAAGAAGTTATATGCCTTGGTAAGGGCTTAGCTACATGACAACACTATTTATGGTCTTGAGAATTCGTTGTCAAGACTGATCATGATTCATTGAAGTACTTGAAGAGCCAAGGTAAACTTAGTCGTAGGCATGCTAAATTGGTGGAGTTTATTGAAACTTTTCCTTATGTAATTGCCTACAAACAAGGAAAGGAGAATGTGGTTGCTAATGCACTCTCAAGAAGGTATGTTTTGATCTCTACTCTTACTTCAAAGTTGAGTTTTGACCAAATCAACTTACTCTATGCTAATGATTCTGATTTTGGTAAAATTTTTGATGAATGTAAGTTGGGTCCTTTTGAGAAATTTAATCTTCAAGATGAAATTCTATTTATGGAAAATAAGTTGTGTATACCTAACTGCTCTTTTTGTGAACTATTTGTTAACGGAGCACATTGTGGAGGGATAATGGTACATTTTGGAGTGCCTAAAACTTTGGAAATACTTTCTAAGCATTTTCATTAGCCTAGCATGAAAAACAATGTTGACAAAGTGTGTTCTCATTGTCTTGAATGTAAACAAGCTAAATCTAGAACATTGGCGCATGGTCTTTATTCTCCTGTACTTGTTTCTAATTCTCCTTGGATTGATATTTCTATGGACTTCATATTGGGGCTTCCAAGGACTAAATATAGTAAGGATAGTATATTTGTCGTAGTAGATAGATTTTCTAAAATGACTCATTTTATTCTATGTAAAAAGACTAATGATGCATCTTATATGGCTGATTTGTTTGTAAAAGAAATGGTTAAGTTGCATGGAATACCTAGAACTATTGTTAGTGATAGGGATGCTAAGTTTTTAAGTCAATTTTGGAGAATTCTTTAGGGAAAGTTAGGGACTAAATTACTATTTTTCACATCTTGTCACCCACAAACTGATAGGCAAATAGAAGTGGTTAATATAACTTTGAGGAATATGCTGAAGGTTGTTTTGAAAGGAAAGTTGACTTCTTGGGAAGATTATTTACCTGATGTGAAATTTGCTTATAATAGGACCTTTCATTCTTCTACTAGTATGACTCTTTTTGAAGTTGTATGTGGATTCAACCCCTTGCCCCTCTTGATTTACTGCCTTTACCTACTAATGACTTTTCTAATCTTGATGGTAGAAAAAAGGTTGACATGATGAAGAAGATTCATGAACAAACAAGACTTCCAATTGAAAAGAAAATAAGAAAGTTGCATTGCGAAGGAATAAAGAAAGAGAATATGTTGTGTTTAAACCTGGGGACTTGGTTTGGGTGTACATGAGAAAGGAAAGATTTCTTTCCAAAAGAAAGACCAAGCTAGATCCTAGAGGAAGTGGCCCATACAAAGCACTTGAAAGATTGGAGACAATGCTTATAAACTTGATCTTCCTGGTGAGTTCCAAGTTAGTGCTATTTTCAATGTTTCTGATCTTTCCCATTTTGATGCATACTTGAATTTGAGGATGAATTCTCTTGAGAAGAGGGGAATGATAGCATCATAAAAAGTTCTACTTTATTGAAGGACAAGTATGAAACTTTAGGAGATCAAAGGAGGCCCATAACAAGATCTTAAACCAAGGAGTTTAATAATAAGCTCAATGGGATTCAATATAGATCCAAAGGTGTCTTGCTAGGGAAGAAGAGCTAAAGCCCAAGGAGGATGAATTGTCCAAATTGTATAATTATTTGGTGGACCAAATTCAAGTCCAAGATGAAGAATTTTAGGGTTAAATTTCATGCAAATAAGGCCAATAAGAGTCCAAGAATTAGCCACAACAAAGGTTGCTTTCTGCCCAAGTTTGCAGAGAAGACTAGTCAAACTTTCCAAATTTGTCAAGATTTTTTTCCTAATTGGGTTTTACTTTATTTCCTTATTCATATATAGGTTATTAATGTTTTCCTTGTTCTATTTAAGGTATCCTAGTACCATTTAATGCTTCCGTAGAACTACTAGGTTTATTCCTAGTTAAGATAACTTTATTTCCTTTCTGTAGTAGGATTTACCTTGTAATTTTCTTTCTAGGTTTTGGATACTCCTTAGGCCTAACCTAAGGAGTCTTGAACGTCAAAGGACCCTATAATATATATAGGAGTCTATTTCTTTCATTAAAGACAATTGGATTGATATTAATAAAATTTGAGAGAGTTCTTTTGAACCTTTGTGACTTGTTCTTTGAGAATTTATCTTTAAACCTTTACCAGCTCATAGTTTGAGGTATAAAGTAATTTATTCTTGTGATATCTTTAATTTCTTTTTAGTATTCCTTGGAAGATGATTAATTTATATACTAATTATTGTCTTTAGTTACTCATAAGGCGGTCAAGATCCAAATCTAACGTTTTGATTCATTTTCTCAAGTAAAAGCATTAGAGTTCTTCCCTAAATCTTTACGTTGTTACTTGGATCTTCTCAAGGCCTTAGAATATCAATTTTTTGGAAATTCTTGGATCTTTCCTTTGAATTTTCCATATCTTTAATTAGTTTTTCTCTTTCTTTTTTTTTTGGTTGTTGCTTCCGCATTCTAGTATTCACTCTATCATGGACCTTATAGTAAGTTTTCCAGCTACCATAGATGATTATTGAAACACCCCTCATGTACTTCGGAATACCTCATAATCTAATTTTCATATATCTCAAAATTCGTGCGTGATTTCAAAAATTCAACTTCATATTCTCGATTAGGGGCAAAATTGAGTGGAAAATGGGTATAACCCGAATTTTATAAGACCCATAGCGAAAAATGATTTTAGCTAATTTTCGAATTCTAGTGGCTGTGCGCGTAAAGGGCGGAGCAGTGTATTTTACCAGGCACAATAGATCCACATCACGCTAGGGACGCGGACCAGTGTAATATTTTCCTTGATTTTCTTAATTCTCCCAAGGGCTTTAGGGTCATAGCCCCATGTCCACTTAAATGTGAAATCTCCCATATTTAGCCATTTTTCAACTCTATGGCTCACAAAATACTCTCTAAAACCTCCTTAAGACTCTATCAATTCCCTCGTTCAAATCTAAGGATTTCAGGCTCAATTTTGGAACTCAAGGACTCATTTCAAGCTCTAAGTCTACTTCAAGTTCATTTTTAGGAATTCAAGATTTAAGGTGCGTGGGTCTTCATCCATGGGTCCTTTCACCCATGGAGCCCAACCTTACCTTTTTATGAAAATTACATGTTTTCAAGTTGTATTACCTATGGGTATCTCTTATTATGAAATATGAACATAAATCATGTTAGGGTTTTATCATATATTGATTGATTATGCATGAATGTCTATTTCAAGCTTATTACATGAATTGATTTTCTCTATTGAGACTATGCATATTTTGAGCTATGAAACTATGAATTATTTTGAGCTTTTGTAATGGATTTCAAGGTACTCTACATAAGGGTTTTACTACGTGTTGGTGGGTTGAATTGCATTGAGTTTATTCATCATATTTCATACTTGAATTGCACTATTTTGAACAAGTATCATGAATCCAAAATGTGTTTGATAAAATCACATGACAAGAATTCTCAAGTTATTGATGATCTATTACATGATGTATAAGTCAATGACTCCATGATGATTAAGGGCTTTCAAGCATGTATTGAATTAATGAAAAGTATCGATAATTTTACAAGTATCAAGTTAAGCCCTATTTCAAGACTTTTGCCTCTTGTGTATGATTATTATCTATTCTCATATTCAAGTTAGGCTCACGACTAGAGGTCAAACATTTTATGAGCTACTCAAGTCATGTCCGTACAAGCTATTCATGTCATGATTTAAGTATGATTATTTCAAGTATTCCATGAGATTAGACTTAGAATCGATAGATTGGATGTTGGCGTGGACTATCTTCAAGGGTCCATACTTCTTTCCTCAAACTATGTGCCACTATAGGATTGTGATTATTACCCTTGTTATACTAGCGGATCCATCTCATGCACTTTATTATGAAATCCTTTTTTGAAATGGGTCATGTTCCTATAAAGAGGGTTGTTTCATACGAAATGGGTCATGTTCCCGTAAGGTGAAGTACGGTTTACCTCGGCAAATAAACAACCTCTTTACTGATGAGAGGTATTCATCGGGATTCTAAGTTGTAGCTCGCTTGGTGTAAATCATGTCAGTTAAAGTCTCTTCCCACATATGTATGGTATATTATACAAGTTAATTAATTTACAAACATGGCTTATTACAAGCATTGATCATACATGCCATATTGAGATTATATATCCATTGCTTATGATTATGCATTTTGAGTATATTGGATTATGTCTTTGTTGTATTGCACCCCGCATACTTAGTACATTCAAACGTACTAACACATACTCTATGCCTATATGATATTACTATGTAAGGTGTCACGACCCGAACCCAGGCCATGACTAGTGCCGATAGGGCACTTGGACAAATCCCAAATCACGAATACCCAAACATTTTCTCACAAATTCTGTCGAAATTTCGGCAGAGTTTCCTCTGTTTTACTGACTAAACCCACCTGAAATAAAAATCAGCAGCTACCAGACAGGCATATAAATATGATTT
>JAABOM020000012.1:18618048-18630508 GCA_011800125.2 Solanum clarkiae | reverse complement strand
CAAATATCTTGACCAACATCTTGACATCATGACATGAAACACATATTTTGAACTATTCATCTTTTAATTTTAATTTTAATATATATATATATATATATATATATATATATATATATCTTTTGTTTTTCTCTTCTCAGGTCAGTATAATTACTATGAACATTCTAAATGTTTAGTTGATATTAAAAATTAAGTTCAAAAATAATATGTGAAGAAGAAAAGGATAACATAACAAAAATTTATGATTATTTTTTAATAAATAGATCCAATTCAAATAATGAAAAATGTTCTTCTTCTCAAATACTAGTTTGATGTGAAGAGTTTTTGTGAATCCAACATATCACATGAGAAAGTGAAAAAAAATTGGTTCTGTATTTAAAATTAATGTATTAAAATTTCTCCATTATTAAAGAGCACAAAATATAACTTTTACGTATTTTTATTTATGAATTATTGATATTTATCAAGATTTTTATTAATTTATTATTATATTTTTATTTCTTATAATTTATTGATAATTATTCTCAATTTCGTAATTTTTAGGATTTTTTTCAATTTATTATTATTGTGCAATTTTAATAATTACAATCTGTTTTACAAGTAACCTGTACAGCACATGTTGAAACTTCAATCCAAACTTGATTTTTCAAAAATATTTGAAAATTCATGGTCAAACTAACTTTTTATTAGGTGTTTGATCATGTAGTTAGGAGCTCAAATTTGAACTTTTGATTTAAAAATTAATATTTTTTTATGATATTTGAATGTAATTTTTTGATTTCTAATTGCAAGCAGGATTTGATTTCCAAATTCATAATGTCAATTTTCAAAAATTTAAAAATTGTCTCATCAATTGATAATTTTTTAAAACGAATCTATAATTTGAAGTTCTCTAAAAAAAAAAAATCATACTTAGTCTGAAGAGATTGTTTGCATCATATAACATTGATTTATCACACAAATGAATTTTTATAAAACCGTGTGTATTTAGAAGTTCTGAATAACATAAAATTGCAGTATAAAAGTAACATGAAGATATGATATCTTACTTGATAAGATTTTAAGAATTAGAGAAATTTCAGAAATACTTCCCACAAATTAAAGCTTTTCATGTTTATGAGAAGACATATAATTTTTAAGATGCAAATCATACGTCTAAACAAAATTTCAATTTCAAATCAACTTGATTTAAAATCATAATCAAAAGCGAAATAAAGAATGTAGCTAAGCAAATCCAACATTGGTTCTTGATTTTATACTTCACCATTTGCAGTTGTTGCATTTGTACAAGAATTCCCAGTTTACTCAAATTTTTTTTGTAAAATCAATCAAATACTATAGCTGAGAGTAAAGTTGAACTAAATGTTTTGAAGTTCATTGATCTGCGTTGATCCCGAAAATTCGAACCTTGTGCATGTTGGGAAATTTGGCAACCACCAGTATGAAAACTGCTAATGTGTTGAAGAACAGCATGGGGTGTTGATAATCAGTTGTATGGGAAGCTATCAAGTACCTATTGAAAGAAGCAAGTATTAGAAATTTCGAAGGCACCTCATCGAAAAGGTGAAATCGTCTCAAACAAGCATGAATCAATCAAAATGAAGACCGCGGTGTATCTGTTGACAGAGGCCAGACAAATGGCAAACAAATCATGTCTTATCAACATCATTAGAATCTGGGTTGCACCTCTTATTGTTACTCATAATGCTTTCACTAGTAAACTACGTTAACTTATCTGAGAAGAAGGCACCAGACGAGATCTTTTCAGTTCTTTGTAAAGATGGGGAAACAAGTTTCATCCAGAATCAGTAAGCAATATGAATGCAATTCTTCTCATCCATAGGTAAGTTAATATCAATGAGTCCTGATCTGAGAACATGCAAACACATGATGAGCACTGTTTAGATATCCCGGCCATCATTTATCCACATTTTGTGAAGGCATAAGCGGATCTGAATCCGAAACATACTACACTTCACATCTGTTAACTTTAAATGTCGCGTGTTTTTTTTTTTTGGTGAACATAAACATAGCAGCATGTTTTGTCCAATATGTGCCAACAACACCAACATCTACGTTTCCTAACATACACACAAATCAAACGATCCACTTGTATAACATATCTAGATAGTGTGTTGAGGTCATTAAAAGCTCAACCTAAAAGGATCTCATAACAATCATCGAAATACATCCTTCAAACTGATAGATAGGTATTACTTGATTTAATATCATGGTTTCTACTACAGCTTCCGCCAAAAACTGTTTATAGCATTATACCTGGAAGATTACTTCAGATTAAGGTGATATTTTGTTGGACATTCTACCAAGCATCTATTGTAAAAATGCTTTGCAACACAATTATATTGCATATACTTGTTGAGTGTTACGCCGAAGAAATACAAAATTACTAGTTCCTCGTCAGGTTTTTCCTTAATTCATTTAACCAACAACAACTAAGCCTCAGTCCCAAGCTTTTGGTTGACACCGTCACTAGTTCTTTTTGTTGTTGTTATAAAAGGTTTTAGTAGGAAAATGTTATCATTGAAACCAACTTACCCTTACAGTTCATTATTGCAAATATACTAGGTTCCTTTTTTCCAGTTTTAAGCAGATGTCAATGAAAATCAAACGTTGTTTCATTTTTCGCTTCCTGCATTTTACAGTAGAACTCACTGCTACAGAAACTCACCATTAGACATAATGCTGTTTCGAGTAAAGCATTCAATCCTCTCACCCAATTGATTAGACTAACATAGGCCAACATCAAATTAAGGACCAGAGACCTCAAACTCGTCCAGAACTGGAGAATAAAATCAACGAGGAATAAAGGAAAAGCAACCCATCTTTCATATAGCTCAACAAATGTTAATCAGTTCACTTCCTTAACTCAAAAGACTCTTACTTTTCCTATGACTGAGAAAACCATTGTTACTTCAATATTCGGTTGAAAAAGGTTTTTTTTGTGGTTAAGGCAAAGTACTTTATTTGAAAAATAGAACCAAGAAGGTACCGAAAAGTTTACAAGGGATTCTACACATAAATAGACTTTCACTAGGATTGTAAATACGTACCCCATTATTTACTCCACAGCATTAAGCAATTGCTTAGTTCTTTGATTAATTATTCTGAGTTTATAATTTGGGATTGTTATGCAGAAGAATAAAGCATTGATTGTTATCCCATGAATGATAATACACAGATTCTTATCATTGCAAGCACAAAGCGATTGCTGACTTCATAGCTGAAAGCCACAATCAATGATTTACAAAATGAAATGAATACTTACAGCACCACAGGAACAACTGTCAGAAACTTCCTATTGGGAGTAAGCTGCTTGCCATTGTCCATTTGTTCCCACCATGTCAATCTGTTGTATATACCTTGGTCATCAGCGAATGGTGTTCCCTTCTTCCAGTGAAAACAGTGATATGTGACCTGAAGGAAAACAGATGAGACAAAAGTCATGCACAAATGAGACAGAAAAGCTGGCTAGGTGCACATACAAGCTTCCCAAATCTGCTATGTCATCGGTAATTTCAGAATTTTATTAAAATGACACAATTTTGCATCAAAACAGACAAACAAGTGTCTTGGGTGCTTCGACATGGATGGATTGCTGGAAGTCCATGGCACATCGAAACTGTTCCTTAGGGATTAAATGGGACACACTCCTTCCTTTTTGTCTTTGGCATATTTGGAAGAACAGGAATTCAAATCTCTTTGAAAATAAATCTAACCCTGCCCAGTTTAAAATTGTTTACTCTTTGGCAGTAGAATATGCAGCCTTAAACTCGTCTGGGAAGCTTGCTACAGAGCCAACAAACATCGTGCAGGTTAGATGGGTTCCTCCACCAGAGGGCAGGATCAAATTAAACACTGATGGAGCCTCGACACACACACCAGGGGAATGGGTGCAGGGCTATAGTGCCACAATCGCCCTCACCACGCCTTTGGAAGCGGAACTGAAGGCGATCCGATATGGATTAAAAAGCACGATCCAACATGGAATCACTGCGCTAGATGTAGAGTCAGACTCGTTGGAAGCACTGGAATCCATATTGACAGGTATACCAATTTTTGACAACATAATTTTTGAATGCAGGTTGTGCTTGAGCCAATTGTCGACATGGGCACTACGCCACGTGTTCAGGGAGCAAAACCAACTGGCTGACTGTTTGGCAAAGGAGGGCGCACAAAATGGAAGGTTAGGAGATGTGGAAGTCTTCGTTATACCTCCAGATTTTGGGAAAAACCAACTGAATTCGGACTCTAATGGAACTCTTTATTCTAGAAAAGTCAAAAATCTTTATTCCTGGCCGGGATGTGGCCTCAGGACAGTTTGCAAGTGTTTTGTATAACTCAAAGTGCTTAAACCTGGCACCTCTCACTTGCCAGAGGTCTAGCCTTGCGGAGGCTACTTAATATAACATATTTTCTGTCTGAAAAAAAAAAAGACAAACAAGTTAGCGTCTACTAAATTTATTAGGTATTATCTTAATATTTTCCAAAAGAATTTAACAGAGTACAGAAGTGAGATCTATTGCTACAAAAAGGGAAGGAACGCTTAAACCACACTACAAGAAAAAGGTAATAATATCATACTGGATGATGATAAATTTCATACACTAATAAGGTTTTAATTTAGCAAAACAAAAAATAACTCTCTCTTGAAAGAGATATCCAAGGTAGTGGTAAGGTCTGGGTACATTCTACCCAGACTCCACTTGTGGGATTTCACAGGATATATTGTTATTTGTTTTGAAAAAAGATATCCAAGAATAAAGGTACTGATTCAATATATACTCCTCATACCACCAAACTGGTGAAATTTGAGAAATCACAAGGACCCAATAGCATGCACTAGAATTACCTATAAAGGCCACCCAGTGCACTAAGCTCCTCTATATGTGTGGGGGGAACGTCAAAGAAGAATCAGACCGTAAGAGTTTATTATACACAGCCTTTCCCTGCATTTACCCAAGAGACTACTTTCACAACTCAAACCAAACTTATGACCTCTCAGTCACACGGCACTAACTTTACCAGAATGAATTATAATTTCAATCAAACTAGAAGTCAGGGGCGGAGCCACCTATTCCAAGCTCCTTCGGCCAAAAATTATACTATATGGCTAAAATTATCTTTTACAACTAGTTGGTATGTGTAGTTTTTCAAATTTTAAATCGTCAAAAATTCTGCCTCCGTCACAGCTAGAAGCAGGAAATAATATCTAGGCTTTAAGTAGGTATAGGTAGGTTTATCATCAATGTTGTAACAACATTAACCCAAGGGTGATCACTGAAACACCCTTCATCAACAATTATATGATGCACATAGAAAATAATACTGTGTATATAGGTCAACAACAACATTTTAGAGATATATAGTTTCTAGCTGTTTAAGATCCAGATCTCAAAAACCACAACACAATCAAGTAATCATTAACCAGATATTCCAAAACCAGATCAATCAGCTAAAATCCTTATAAAATACTACAGATTCAAATCATAAAAGCAGAGAGTTGGAAAATTGATCTTACAATGAAATGCGAAAGATTGACGATAGTCCAGGCCATGCCATATGAAGAGCCAAAAACAGACAACACAACGAGCCAGGAGAATAAGAGAATGAATATGTAAATAGTCCAGACTCCAGGATACGTGAACCATTCAGTATTCCGATTCAGATCGGTCGTTGGAGCAGCCCTCACATACAAATTCGCCATCCAAAAATACTTCAACAAAATCTATGTATATAAATATGACAGAGAAAAAATCGATACAAGTAAAATTTGAAGAAAAACTTTGTGAATCAGATGAATATGGCGATTAATGTCGCATTTGATCAACAAAACCAAGACGAATAGCCGCCTGGCGCCTTCTATTGGTAAGGATGGTGGGACCGCTGTGCCGCAGAGGATTGTTAAAACCCATATTTTAGCCATTAACTATATTTTAAAAAAATAAATAAATAAATAAAAATTACGATCACAACAAAAAGTTCTGTTTCAATTTATATATGGTCAATTTTTTATTTTATTTATCTATTTAATTAATGTTTAAGATAAACACGTCAGTTTTAGTAGCTTTAATATTATCAACTAAGTACGTGATGTGTCATATTCAACCATTTACTTTCTTAAATGTTGATTCAAATTAAGATTCCAAAAATGAAAGCTTAGTATTCTTTTTCCGAAGTATATTTATTTTTGGTAACAACTGTAAATGTATTATTATCAGAAATTAATAAACATGTCATAACTTAAGGAGCACCTTATTCCATACCACCTACTAGGTAGGGTGTTACGAGAATCAAGCCTCTGCAAAACAAAAGAAATATGAAACTGTTAACTCTCCAACCTATACACGAATTCTCTATTGCTATGTGCTCTTTTAAGGTAAAAAACACATCTAATCTAGTTCTGATATCTTTTCTTATATGTGCTAGTGCTTCAGCTGGCTGTACATAGTTTCCTTTAAAGTGTTTCCAATTTCTTGTCCTCTGGGTGTAGTAGTACAATGCTCCCCATATTGCTGCCAACATAGCCTTCTTAAACAACACTCTTTTTCTTTTGATAGTCAACAACACTCTTTCCAACTACCCGAAGTGCATTGTGATACTTGTCCATGCATCAATCCCTTTTGTGACTTCTTTGATCCAGTCACAATAATAAAATAAATGGAAAGTTGTTTCTTGTAATTGTTTATCACATAAGCAGCAAGTATCATCAATTGATATATTTATCTTAAGCAATTTGTCCTCACTAAAGAGCTTGTTTTGTGCAGCAAGCCATACAAGGATCCTGTGCTTTGGCTAGACCACTACATTCCATACAAGCTCAGCAATAGGAAATCGTCTCTGCGTACCTATCAACTTTTGGAAGTATATTGCTATTGCTTAGTATGTTGTTCTATCAGAAAAAAAGTGACTTATCATTTTCACTACTACTAAATCCTCTTTTCTTTTTTCATAATTTGCTCAATCACAAGCATAGAGATAACTCAAATTGTCAGTTTAGCCTGTATTTGAAGATGCAATTTCATTTCAAGATTTGAAATTCTGATTTTAAATTAACGTTTCAACATGTAATTTAAAATCATGTTTCGTATCCAAAATTCTCCAAAATGTTTTGCTTTAGAAAATATTCCTAGTGAGAAAATGTTTGCATTCATCTCAGAGCAACAAATTAATGCAATTGAACTTTATTCCCTATTGGCCCTCGTCAATATTGACTGCTTTTACTCTAAACAAACGGAAACGAAATACTCCCTCAATCTCAATTTACGTGACACCCTTTGATCTAACACGGTATTTAAAAAAAAAAAAAAAAAAACTTTGAAAACTTATAATCTAAAATCATTCTTAGATATTTGTGTGACTAAGAATCATTTCATTAAGGATAAAAAGAGAATTTTAAAGGTAAATTGTTTCCAATTAGAGTAAGATGACATTTTTTTTGGGACAGACCAAAAAGGAAAGGATGTCATATAAAAAGGGACAGAGGAGTAGCAACATAGATATTTTCACAGCTTAGGAAATTCAATCAACATGAACCAAAAGTGTTGACTAAATATTCTTTGATTTATGAAAGAAAAAGAACTCACTTTATCAGATCATTACTTAAGCAACCAACAAAGTTGCAGCAAGAATGATCAGATAGGAAATTAAGGGAGATGCCAACAACTAAACAGGACATATCATTTTACTGTCCTATTCACAAAAACTAATTGCAAACTTCTTCAATCACATATTCGCCGCTTTTTAGCTGGTGTTTCTGTTTGATTGAGAGTAGCCACTTTTGCATCACAATTCTCATTTATGCGTTTCTTCGAGCTTTTGCAATTATAGAATGAAGTCAGTTCTTCCACTTTCACCTTAGTAACATCAGTCCTCACACCAATGTCTGTTGCATACCTGGTTAAACAATACATTCCAGCAGTTGCTACGACTAAGCCAGCTGGACTTGCCATGAATAACTTCAGAGGCGATGAGGCAATAGCTGCCAAAGGAGCACCTATAACAGAGGCAGCTTGACCACTCCTTCCAAGAGCTCCCTGGTCAAGAACAAGAAGACCTGTTTTACAGTATAAGGCAAAATCTTCACAGTTATTCTTGAAGACAGAATAATTTCCAAAGCCATTTTGAAGCAAGTACATGGCTCTGTGAATCACTGCCTCTGAAGGATCAGATTGTGCAGTGGTGCATGTCCCACCCCGAAGTTTAGTAAGAAAAACTAAAGGGCTGGCTCCATAGTCAAAGCGGTATAATAATCCATCACCCAGGAAACAATCCAAGCAAGAGAGAACCACCCCACTTTCCTTTTGTTGAAATCCACAGTCAGGAATATTTGTACAGGTTGAAGATACATTTGTACTTGAAGCTGACGAGCAATTTAAGGGAACAGACCAGAGAATTGGGTCTCCTGAAATAATATTTTGGTCACGCGTAAAATGAACAACTTTGCTCCCACCAACATAGATTCCTGTTCAAGAATTTCAGATATTCAAAAATACTTTGTCAAGTGACACCAGCTACCAATCAGGTACCAGAAAATATATCACTAAATATGGTTGAATGGCTCATACTCGGTTGCAACAGATAGTAGAGTACCAATTACTGAAAGTCTAACAAGAAAAGAAATAATGGGAGATAGAATCTACTGTACCTCATTCACTAATTACTAGAAAGTCTTATCATGGTAATATATCAACATGAAAGATGAAGTTGGAGCGATGTCCTCATAATGACCAGTTATGCAAAATTCAAGAGATATGCATGTTAACACTAGGATCTAGATTACTAACATGACACATATCAGACATTTCCTACGACTAAATTTATCTTTTTCATCTGTACATAATCTTATGTTGATACAAAAGTACCGAGGTAGTGAAAGTGAATATGCCAAGAGATCTGGCTGGCAGCTGGCTCCTTCAATAATTGAAAGAGGTCCATGAGCATAAGTTTATACACCAAAAAGTAGAATTTCGAAGATACCTAAACTTCGTATTGACATATGTTCCTTTCTCCCCTCAATAATCTACTATTCTTTCAGCCCAAATTGTCCAAAGTACATAGAGGTATAGTGCTACTACAAAATTATCATCTTCGCAAAAATTAAAATAATTAGAATTTTCAGAAGCAGCTCCCGCAGAGACGTGCTTTTCGAGAATAGTGTGACTGCTTATTTCTTTTTCTTATGCTTAATCCACTACAATGTAAACGAAGTTAAGCCCACTTGACACGTTAATGACACAAATGCAAAAGCTAAGGACCAGTGAGATCATAGAATATCAAATACTCTCCAAGGCACGTCAATCAGCCTTATTTTCAGCAACATAGGAGATCCAAATGTTTATCTAGATGAAAGCAGTATGATTTCAGTTTTGACAAGTTTCAAAGTGTTGAGCTGGGCAGCAAATGAGTTTAAATGAATAGCCTAATAAATTAAGATTGTTCCAAAAAATTGCAGTGCACAAAAAGGGTAAAAACAATTCTTTTTTTGGTTTTATATCAACTGTTGAGTAGTAACCTTGAATTCAGAAAAAATTCGAGTGTGGTGGTAAAGGGTTCAAAAATTGTCTTACGTCAAAAGTTCAAACCTAAGAGTAACACCCTACTATTTTTATTTATAATCTCCTGGTATGAAGTCATGGCTTTGCCACTGATTTATGCAAGCATTGCAATGTTGGTGTGAAGTAAAAGCTGGAGTAAATATTACAGATTGTTATACATTCATTTTTTGCAAATACAATAAGAAGATTACAAAAATGAAGAAAATGGTCATCCTGTAATAGAGCTCTCAAATTTTATGCACATCCACCCCCAAAATAATGTAGACCTCAAGATTTGTGAATGTCCGTGACATCTCAGTACTTCATTTTTGAACTTTTGTTGTAGAATTAGAGGGCAAAGGCAGGGATAAAAAGTTGCACAGGCTAGCCTACGTGAGAGAGGGGAGGGCTCGTGTCCCGGATCAAGTGAAATGCATCAAGGACGAGGATGACAAAGTACTAATGGAGGAGACACTTATTAGGTGAAAATGGCAGTCATACACCCATAAAGTCTTGAACAAAGTGGAGGATAGAGTTAAGGTGCTGGAGGATATGGAGCATTCAGAGAGGCATCTCGATTTGGGTGTTCTAGGTGTATAAAGTTTGAAGAGGTTAAAGGTGTTATTTGTAGGAGGATGCACATGGAAGAGTGATCGGGCCAGACGAAATTCCAGTGGACTTTGGGAAGAGCACAGGCAGGACAGGATGAGCAGCTGACTAGTTTATGTCATTTTTAAGACAACAAAAATGTCCAAGGCATGAAGGTGGAGTACAATGAATCTGCTGTACAAGAACAAGGGTGCCATTATAGTTGCACCAATTATAGGAATATCAAGTTGCTAAGTCACACTATGAAAAATTGAAAAAAGGTGGTGGAGATGAGGATGAAGAGGGACGGTTCTATTTCTGAGACCCAATACGAATTCATGTCAGGGCATTCAACTACGGAAGCCATCCATCTGGTAGGGAGACTAATAGAGCAGCACAAGGAGAGGAAGAAAGACCTATACATGGTACTCATTGGTTTAGAAACAGCATACTACAAAGTCCTAAGGGAGGTATCACTGAGATGTTTGGAGGATAGAGGTGTGTGGCGTACACTAGGGCAATCAAGGACATCTACAATGGAACCAAGACCGGGATAAGGATAGTAGGAGGAGACTCGGAGCACTTCCCAATTGTGATGGAGTAGCACCAACGATCAGTTCTTAGCCCATTTTATTTAACTTCGTGATATAAGTATAGTGTATGTTATTTTGCGGGTGATATAGTTCTGAATGGCTGGAGGTTAGGACACAAACCCTAGAGTGTAAAGGATTCAGGTTGAGTAGGACTAAAACAAAATACTTGGAATACAAGTTTAGCAACGTAATGCTTGTGGTTGGAGTGGAAGTGAGGCTTGATACACAGGTCATCCAAAAGAGGGGAAGTTTCAAGCATATTAAGTCTATCATACAAGAAAATTGGAGATTGATGATAATGTCACACATCATATTAGTGTAGGGTGGATGAAATGAAGGTGCACATCTACAGTCATGCTTTCTTTGGTATCTACTTTGATATCGTCTATCAAAAATAACATCTCTCCATCCTAAAGTTGGGGTAAGTCTGCATATACTATATTCTTCTCATGCCTCACTTACGAGATTACAATAGATATGTTGCTAAATATTAGGCAAAAGAAAAATGCCAACACTGATTTCTTTTTAAGATTCCCTTTATTAATTTGAGACTTCAAGGACACAAGAAAGAGAAATGGTGGCTTAAGACAGAAATCCATTATTAATGGAAAAGTTCCAATTGCTTGACCTATACGACAAACCAAATGTAACCAACTAATTCAACAAAGAGGAACAAAACACCTACAAAAAAAAAAAAATTGTAGATTTCACTTGTGTGCACACACCGATCAAATTTATTCACAATTGACAATGCAAGCTGTTTGTATTTCCGCAATCATTTCTCTAATCTAAAACCCAAATGCTACTGTACAGGATTTTTAAAATGTGTTCTAATTTAAACACTAGAGATATCCAAAACCATTCAATATGCTCAGACCAACGAATTGAACCAACAAAAAAAAGTTGTAATCTTACATTAGGTCCAGTAAAATGTTGAAAAAAAGGGTTTCAGACTGACCGTGATGAGAGTAGGCGAAGACCGTTCTCCAAGTGTAGATATGGTCACCTGGTGCTGTCTCGCTCCTTTCTACTCTATGAGTGAGCAGACTCATCTCTTTCCCTCTCTGCAATGGCTACAGTCGGATGAAATTGGGGAAAATTACCCGACTGTTTGGCTGCAATGGGTAGGGGTGGTGAAAGTGAAATAATATTTGGGGGTCTAAAAATCTAACGGATCCTTTGGTGCAAGGTATAAATAAAAATGATCTCGATAAAATTTTATCCTTTTTTAAATGTTTGTTGATTGGCTTAGAAGAGATAACTTATTCAGAACTAATAAATAATTCTAGGATAAGTTATTCCTTCTAAGGGATGGTATAAAGTTATAAAATGATAAATGTACCTTTTCTTTATCACTTTTTATACCTTATTTTGTATATATATATTTATATTATTTTTAATACAATATATAATAACATTCAAAATTTTCCCTCTTTATTTTTATAATACTTGTTACGTCGAAAAATGGTCGACTTTTAAAGAAAAAATTGAAAATCGTTCGAAAATCGAAAAATTAATCTAAACTCAATTAATTTGAGTAAAATCAATTTTCGAAATTCGAAAAGACACAGAGTTGCCACCTAATTTTACGGATAATTAGAAAACCATTAAAATATTTAAAAGACCTAACAGAGAAAATCTTTTAAAAATCCAGAGATCGGGTTCGGGTTCATATTACCATTTCGAGAAGGTTTTAAGCACTCGAAATGACCGCTAAATACGGTTATC
>JAABOM020000012.1:18582512-18601383 GCA_011800125.2 Solanum clarkiae | reverse complement strand
TGGTAAGGTCTGCGTACATTCTACCCTCCCCAGACCCCACTTGTGGGACTTTACTGGGTATGTTGTTGTTGTTGTTGTTGTTGAAATATTTGGGGTTGTATGATTTTATGACTCACCATGGGTTTGTCCGTTGCTGCTCTAAAGTTCTGCCATTTAAATTATGTTGACATTAATTCACCGTTGGTATTTGTTCCTTTCTGTATTTCAATCACTATATACTGGTAGAGGTCTAAAACTTCGAACATATACTCCTATGAAAATATGCCATCTTTATTTTTGTTACTTCAAGATTACACTTTACTTGGCAATCAATGTTTATTGCATAAGCTTTGAATAGAAGCCTCGGTAAATGATCGGTAGTATAACTGTCCTAAGGTAGTGAAATTTCTTGTCGCTCCAAGCAGCTACCATTGATTTGTTGGTGCTGCCTCAATAATGTTATAGGAGATTGTTTCAAAGTTTTATAGTTTCAAATGAATCCAATCATAACGTATTCGTGGAGTTACAATCATATCCATCTTTCAAATTATTTCACAATATGAGTGAATTTTTAATAGTGAAATATTTTATTTTTAAACATTCATCAAGATGATGACACACAAATATCATAGCTTTTAATTTGATGCAAACCTTTTATCGCTGATGAAAACTATCAAATTCATTGTCTTAAAGATGAATTCCAGCATTTAGAACCCAAGACATAACTACAAATATAACATTGTTCGTATAATTCGCGCGATGTTTGTATAACTCGCTATACAATTAACAGTTTTTGTATAGCGTTTATATATTTAGTTGTATAATTCCTGAACATCGTTTGTATAATTTGCTATACAATTCACATATTTGTATATTTCACTATACGATTTGATTTTCGCACAACTTTTATATAATAGTACACAATGTTTGTATACATCATGCGAATTATACAAAACAAATTGTAATTACAGTTAGATGTTTGTTGCGAGCCGTAATTAATTTAAACTATAACTATGATAGCTAATAAACTACTCCCTCTGTCCCATTTTATGTGATACTATTTCCTTTTTGGTCAGTCCCAAAAAAAATGTCACCTTGCTCTAATTGAAAACAATTTGGCTTTAAAATTTTCCTTTTACCCTTAATGAAATGAATTTCAACCACACAAATTTCTCAGAATGAATTTAGCCTACAAGTTTCAAAAATTTTACTTTTTTTTCTTAAATACCGCGTCAAACCAAAGAGTGCCCACATAAAATTAGACAAGGAGAGTAGTACATATTTATTTATCCCCGTAATTTTTTTTATTTATTATTTATTAGATTTTTAAATAGGATAAGCATTGTAAAGTTTAACATTTTCGGCTTTGTGACTTTTTAAGTATCTCATAATTTAGTCACTTTATTATTAGAAAAGATAGTCAAGTGTCCTCTGAGAAAGCAAGTGATAGTTACGTGAACATATGTGAAATTTCGGGGTGTTCGTGGATCCGATCAGTTTGAATATTTAAATATCAAATTAAATTATTTGTGTTGATTTTTTGAGTTATCGAGTCTTTTTCTTCATTTTTTTTTATTTTTTGTGTTTTCGTGCTTTTTCAAAATTTGCAATAAAGTATTTGTTAAAACATATACTTTGCTTCGAATATATTTTAAATCCTACCAAAATATAAATATCTAGAGCGATCATAAATTTATTCATGAAATTTCGTACACACTTAAATAGACCTCCATAATATAATGTTTATATATATATATATATGCAGTAGTTTCCATTTTTTTTTTCCAAATATAAAAGAATATTACCATTTTAAAAAGGAATCAAAAGACAAAACAGTGTGTGTGAGATGAAATGGAGTAGTGGGTAATACAACCTTTGATAATGGATTACTAGTTGATGATGGTGCATGCTTGGTATGATAATGAAAAGGAGATATTTGGAATATTTTCTTTCCTTTGCGTCCAAATACCTTTTGTTCTTGTATTAGGATGAATATCATTATTTTATTTTTAATTAAAGATTTCAAATTCAAATATTAAGTATTATTTTCTTATCTTTGGTTAGGAATGATTTTGATTTCAAAAGGGTCTAATGTTGTGCTAATTAGAATAAGTTAGAAGCTCTAGTACATATAACAGACGCTACACTGTTTAATACTCCCTTCGTCTAAAAAAATGACATATTTTTCTTTTTCATTTGTTTCAAAAAAGAATGATCACAAGATCAAAGGACATACATTTGACATAACTTTAATTTAGGATCACAATATTAAAAAATTTTCTTTATTTTCTTTAACTCCGTGCCAAATCAAATTAGGTAATTATTTTTGAAACAGAGGAAGTATTTACTTATTGACAAAGGTTGTACTAAAATGAATGTGATTTCTTCACTTTTAATTTAAAGAGGTTTCGCAATCAAATTTTAGGTATAATTTTTTCTTTTACTAGATTTGTTTTAATGAATCCTATGTGACCTCAAGCAATTTTTGTAAATATTTTAACTACTACCTTAAATATTTAGTTGTGTCAAGAGGTGTCAAACTTGTATAGATATTTACTGAATCAAATTTTAACATATATATATATACAATATAATTTTTTGACGAAGAAGTGTTGCTTGATACCTCTCGATCAAGTCTGACTCCGCCCTTAATAGAAACTCTAATACGTATATCAGACATCAAATAAAGAGCTTTAATTTGTACTACTTTGTTTAGGCTATCCCATTTTCCTATGTGTAGATATTCTTTTTAACTTTTTAGTGTCAGCAGCCATTTGGCTTGACCCCATGCTTCAAGTTTATAGATGCCATTCTCATCCTAGAATATTATACAAAGAAACATAGGAGATTAACATCCACATGCCAATAATCAATTGGAAAATTACTAAAAGTGAAGAAGATTGCCATTTTCAAGACAAGTGCACAACCTTTGTTTGCTTAATTGATGTGCTTATCAAGAGATTGGAAATTAGGGGAGAGATGCCTTAATTCTTAGGGCAGCAAAAGTATTTAATTAACTATTTCTTCAACACGTAATTACGTGTGAAACTGATTTTTTTAAAGAGTCAAATATTAGTTAAAGCTTTTAGCGGCAAGAAATATATATATTAACATGTGGCTATCTCATTAGATACGACAATATAAATAGCTTTTAATAGTAAAAAATATGTATATTAAATAAAAAACGCTAAAGTTTTTACTCACATTAGTTAATCTTGGATCCAATATCGATATATATTTTACGGATACTTACAAAAAGTGCTAGAATGTAATTGTCATTAGTTCTTAAAAAATATATTTAACAATAATTAAGCTATTATCGCTATTTAACTACTGCCAAAGATCATTTTTAGTGTAGTAAGAAAGCATATTTTTATATAATTTGCTTAAATTATTGATGTCTCATCTGGTATCAAATATTATGTTGGAACGTGAATAAATTTGCATTACGCATTTCAAGGACAATTTTGAAAGCAATGCAGACTTTCAACAAAATTTTATCTATTTTCAGGATTCAATCCCAAAAAAACATATCTTAATTACAAACAATATGCTTTTTTTTGGGGGGGGTTCCCTCACCCAATGTTCGATATACATATTAAAATCTTATTGAACGTGTAAATGCTTTCCAATATGATTTTCTCCATCACCAAGATCGAAACCCAAGAAAACATATCTTTATCTAATCTACAAGTCTTCAACAATAAGTCTCCTCTCCCTTTTTCATTTGTTATATGTCATTGTCAATATATATAACCTATTTAGAATGGAAAAGGCTATTCAGAAACTATTTGGCACTGTTGGATCTCTTTGCTTTACAAATATCATCTTCATCAATTAAAACAACAACATGCCTAGGGGTCGACCACTTTCTTTGCAGGTTTCACTTGCACCCTTTCCTCTATTCTTCCCTTTAATCTTTTTCTCCACTTTTTTTTAACTTTAAAATTTCCAAGTTTTATTATGTACAACTTTACCTGTTGTAACGATTGGAGCTAAAATTTTTACTAAGGAATTTAAAATTTGAAGAAGTAAACGTATGAACTAGTCGATAGAGTTCATTTGAATCAAGTAATATTTGATATTAAGCATAATTTACAAAGATTGTAACAAATTATAATAAGTTAATTTGAACCTATAATTCTTGAAGTATAATACATTCAATGCTTAAAAATTCCTTACATATTAAACTCATAAAATTTAGATTTTGAATCGGCGTGACCAATTTTTCCAAGATGACAAATTATCATTTTATCTAGCTATTTTTTGATAAATAAAGGTGGTGGTGATTAGAGGATACAAAAAAATGTGAAACGATTATTAAAACTTAGACTAAATTAATTACTATCAATTAATTTAAGCATATTTGATTAGAAAGCAAGGGATAATTGTGAGAATTATTAAATCCTAATTTATTTATTTTACAGACAGTAGAACTCAAAGTAAGGATGTGTTGCCCTGGTTGTGAGAGAGTTGTTAAAGATGCTATCAAGAAGCTTAAAGGTATGCATATGTGTATATACATATTATCGTGCCGTGCTTTTGATTTCTATCATCATTTGTTATCTATTATGTTTCGTTTATTACACAATCTTTGATGTTGTTATTGTTTCTGTTAATTAGTTGCTATATTTTCTTCAATGTCATTTTTTATTTTCGTACCTACTTTGATTTGCACTTATGTCGAGGGTTCTCTCAAACAACCGCTCAACTTCCACGAGGTAAAGATAAAGTTTGTGTATATTCTACCATCTTCTGACCCTAATTGTAAACTTTACCGAATATATTATTGCTCTATATACCACCTCAATTAATTATTAGTACTTTTATTGTTGCTACTATTGAAGTGTAGAAAATTAAATTGTAATTTGAGGAAATAGTCATGATTCCTATGTAAGTCACAAATTTGCTCGTTGGATTCTATAGTAGTTCCGTTGTCTCGATCTATATGACTTATTTTTTTTTAGTCAGTCGAAAAAAGAATGATATGTTTCGTAATAATTTAACTTTAAAATATTAATTTTATCCTTTCTTGAAATGATTTCTAGCGACATAAGTATCTATGACAGGTGTGGATTCAATAGAGATAGAGATCGAACTAGAAAAGGTGACTGTAACGGGCTATGTCGATCGAAAAAAGGTGCTAAAAGCAGTGAGAAGAGCAGGAAAGAGAGCTGAATTCTGGCCATATCCAAATCTACCTCTATATTTCACATCAACAAATAATTACTTCAAAGATACAACAACAGAATACAAAGAAAGTTACAATTATTGGAGGCATGGCTACAATGCCACAGACAAATATGGCACTCTGCCTATTACTCAAAGAGGAGATGATCAAGTCAGCAATTTGTTTAATGATGATAATGTATATTCTTGTTCTCTAATGTGATGTATACAACATGTGTATTAATCTTATTATCGATTTCAATAAAAATAATGAATGAAATGGTTGATCTCATAGATTATGTGTAATCTCGAAAAGTTAAGGATTAGTAATTCCTTTTAGGAATAGAATAGATTTGATCTTATACATACGCAAGAAAGATAATCAAATATAGTCTGATGGTAGTCGAACTTGGTTATGGTCATGTATTATATACATGACATACACGTATATCATATGATATACAAGGGATATTCATGAGACTGCTCAGCTTCATGACTCAAAGTTCAGTTTGATCATATTTCATCTTAAACCTCAGCAATCATTCCAAACATGAGATATAAGTTCCATAAGATGTTACCAAGCTTTTGTAACAACAACTTAAATAATTTCAAATATATATAATAAACTAATTAATCTACGATAAATATAGTCATGTTTTATTTACATAAAAAGCAAAAATCATAGAAAATATACACGATCGTACAATATACTTTGCCAAAAATCATAAAAAGTATACACTGACTATAAAATGTAGATTAATTATACATGAGCTATACATTAAATATACATTATGATACACTCAAAAATTGGACGCAACTTGACTATACACGAAATATATACCAACTATAGATGCGTATATAACAAATGACCATTTTTTGCTGATTATTTTGACGAATGACCATGTACTATAATTATTTCTTGAATCATTAATAAATGAATGAAATATTGATTTGTCCAAAAATTACTTGACCCGAAATGAATTGGACTAACATGGCTAAAAAGGCTGCCCGCAATAATCTCCATCCTATTTTGGACACCAAAATGCTTGCTAGCTTTGGTATTGAGTTTCGAAATCATATTATCAAATTTCGCAAATCAATATGAGTTATGATGAAATTATTGGAGTTTCTTCATCCTTAATCAAAATTTTCAATTTCAATGCATTAAATTTCAAGTACTTCAATTATTTTCGAACACCTCATATTTTTTTTGATATGTCTAAAGATCCTATCAATTTTGTATCATCAACCTCATACAAAAAATTGACACAAAAAAAGTCAATAAATTAGATCAGCCTACAAAAACAAAACACTCTACATAGCACTAATTTTTTTTTTTAAAAAAAGACCTCTAAAATTAATCTGACTTCAAAATAATAAATATTAAAGAATTTTTATATTTTATAGTTAAACAAATAAAAAATTAATAGATGTAACTTTAAATAATTTTAAATTCCTAAATATTAAAACCATAATTAAATAATAAATATTTAATTAAAAAGTAATTTTATTTATCACAAAATCTTCTAAAATAAAAAAGAAATTCGATCCAACATTTCAAACAAGAGTAGGGGTGACAAAATTAAACCCAACTCGTCCCATCCGTCCAACCCATTGAAGTATTAATCTGCCCATTTATTAGCTTAACCCAATCCATTTCAACACATGTAAAATTGGGTTGATATTCAATCCGAATTGACTCGAGAGAAATCTTGTCAAAATACTTTTAAAACACTTTTTTTTAACTTGATATGTTTTCTATAGCTAAAATAAAAAAATATAATTTAATTAAGTACTAAAATATTGAAAAAAAATAAATAAAGTATGCAAAATTTGGTAAAAATTGAATCGGGTTGAATGTTAACTCGCTCTGTAATTCATTACTCAATCCATTTTGACCAAGCAAATTTGAATTGAGTTGAATCTTAATCAATTTATTATCTTGACCTATTATATCCGCTCAAATTTGAGTAAACCCGACCCGTTACCGCCCTAAACAAGAGGCCCTAAAGAGAAAATCCGGCTCAATTAACCCAACTATATGATGATTTAACTTTCATATTCCATTTGTTGCCTTCCATCTCTTCCTGGCCTTCCTCTCAGGTTTATTATCTTTTCATTAATCATTAATTTTTGATGTATGAATGATGAATTTGAATGTCACACTGTATATCTTGCTGATTCATTTTGGAATCAATTGTACAAAATTTTTCTCTTTCTATTCTATTCTAGTTGCAATTTGAAGAAAAAGTTAAGGATCTGTTGTATGTCTCCAATTTTTTGTACTCCCTGTATCACGATTGATGCAATTGTTGTATTTAATTGTTTATATTTTTTGTTTCCAGAATCGATTTTAACAATCCTTATAAGGTTTTTGAGTTTAGAATGGAAAAATAAATTAATCTGAGTTTTAGCTCTGAAAGTAGGTGAACTTACTACTCAATAATAGTAAGCAGTTTTATCCCCAAAGTGGCACAAATCTGGATTGGTAAGGCTGCAAAACAGGTATCATGCACTGTGTGGCAACAGCAACATAACCATTGTAGTCCCATAAAGTGGGTTCTGGCCATTTTGTGGAGCATAGAGTGTAGGTAGATCTTGCTTTTACCTTAGGTGGTTGAGAGGGTGTTTCTGATAAATCATCAAATCAAAAAAGGAAAAGATTGAAGCAGTCTTGAAAAAGAAGTAATGGAATTACATAAACAACAAATAGTATTAGATTAGTACTACAGCAAAATAATAGGATGGTCAAAATTCTAGAAGGAATAGAAATGAAGATATAAAACTACAAGAGTAATACCACGTGTAGTAATATGGAGTTGTGGACGAACAACAGGAGTATACGCTCCTACCTAATTAAATTTCTACCCTAATTCATGCGGTACACAACCTCCTATCTAAGGTCATATCCTGGGTTGTCATGTCTTGTCTAATCAACTCTCTCCAGTTTCTAATACTTCTTCGATCTACTGCTACTTCTCCTTAGACCATCCATAGCCAACCTCCGCACAGGGATGTCTATGCATCTCCTCATCACATTCTGAACCATCTCAACATTGCTCCCAGCATCTTATCCTCCGCCAAAGTCACTTCCATCTTGGCTCGGATATCCTCGTTTCTAATCCTTTCTCTCCTAGTAATGCCCACACATCCATCATAAGGGTACTTATTTCCGCCACTATCATTTTCTGAATGTGAGAGTTCTTGGCAGAGGAGTATATGATTCCATCTCTTCCAAATAAATTCAGATTGGTCGAAGAAAAGCTATAATGACATTCAACTTTATCAACTAAGCTATAAAGTTATACAACTTGTGATGAAGGCCTAGCAAACTTTACAAATACACAATGCTAGGCTTTTCTACTGTTACATTTTTCTTACTTCTGTATTGCATTCTTAATGCAGAACAATCGTAATGACTTCTGTAAGTGCAAGTGAGAATTGCCTTGGTTGGGCTGCGAGAGATCCGTCTGGAGTTCTTTCACCTTATGAATTCAGCCGGAGGTACATTTACAACGTGCAAGGATTAAATGACCTTTTGTGATGCTTCATTTTCTTTTCTTTTGGTTGCATTTTCATCATCTGACAAGGCCAGTTCTATTTCTCCACTTTTTGATTATGTTAAAATAGGACTATGTAATCCTGTTTTAACAGATTACATGATCATTGACTAACTTTTAATGGTTGAACCATTAATGTAATTCTACTTCTCGAGTTATTTTACCTTGCAGCTAGTTATCTTCTACTAAAATTTTATTTTACTCACCACAGGAAAGTCGGCATTGATGATGTTCTACTAGACATTGCATTCTGTGGGATATGTTTCGCTGATGTTGTCTGGACCAGGAATAAACTTGGAACTTCAAAATATCCTCTAGTGCCAGGGTGCAAAGCTTGGTTTCAGAAATCATTTAGTGCCAGGACACATTTTAACTCGTTTACTTATATTGTGCAAATTTTTCATGACTGTCAGACATGAAATCACGGGAACTGTGAGAGAGGTTGGTTCCAATGTTAAGCACTTCAAAGTTGGCGACCATGTTGGAGTTGGAACATATGTTAATTCATGCAAGGAATGTGAATATTGTAGTGACGGATTAGAGGTTCATTGCTCAAAAGGAGCTACACACACTTTTGATGATATAGACGTGGATGGTACCATTACTAAAGGGGGATACTCCAGTTACATTGTTGTTAATGAACGGTAATATATCTACCTCTCTGATAAATTATGTGTTACTCACCCCACTCGTCCCAATGTCACCTGATCTGTACCCTATGTGGACCAAATGGTCGTGAAAAATTGGTACAAGTTTACTGATATGTGTTGCTTATATGTACAGGTACTGCTTTAGAATACCTGAAAATTACCCGCTTTCATCTGCAGCACCTTTACTATGCGCTGGAATTACTGTTTATACTCCGATGATAAGACATAACATGAACCAACCTGGAAAATCTCTAGGTGTGGTTGGATTAGGTGGTCTAGGTCACTTAGCAGTGAAGTTTGGAAAGGCTTTTGGATTGAATGTAACAGTATTCAGTACAAGTATATCAAAAAGAGAAGAGGCGTTAAAGCTTCTTGGAGCGGACAAGTTTGTAATCTCATCGGATGAACAACAGATGACGGTATGATGTCAGTCATAAAGATATCACAGAAAATACTGTATCCTGCTGTTCTTGTGATTGATCTCTTACTATGTTACAGGCGCTGAGTAAGTCATTTGACTTCATTATCAACACTGCTTCTGGAGATACTCCATTTGATACATACTTGTCGCTGTTAAAGACTGCTGGCGTTCTTGTTCTGGTTGGCTTCCCAAGTGAAGTGAAATTTATTCCAGGAAACTTAATCCTCGGTATTATTTTCTATAACTTCTCACAATTTGAAGCAAGTTTGTGTTCTATATATTATACTCTGCTAAAATAACTCGTTTCTGGTAGGTATGAAGAGTGTCGTTGGGAGTATAACTGGTGGAACAAAGCAGACACAAGAAATGCTGGATTTCTGTGCTTCCCACAAAATTTATCCAGAAATTGAGATAGTCCCCATTCAGTATGCCAATGAAGCACTCGAAAGGTTAATAAAGAAGGACGTCAAATATCGCTTTGTAATTGATGTAGGGAACAGCCTCAAGTAAAGGCGGGATGAAGAGTATGTTCTCTTGCCCTGATTTAGTTAAGCGTCGCAAAATCTCAGATGAACATTCATGTGACTGTTATATAACACAGCTAAAAATAAGCCTATTCTCTTTCGCGCATCAGCATAGTATATTTTTCGTAATTATATACTTCCGAAAAGTACTTTTTAAGGTCCAAAGTATAAGGGAATGATATTATACAGGCTAAACTAGAGAGCATGTTCATGCTCATCTTTTTGTTATGTGGTTGTGCTTTATCATGTGAGATTACACTGGGCATGTTATTATCTAAATTGTTGGGTTGTGCCTATCATCTTATTTGTCTTTTTATGTATGTACTATCGTAATAATGGCAGAAATGGCATCATCTTTCTTTTTGTATATAGTACTTGGTGTAAAGAAAGTACAAAAAGATTCTTTTAACATTGGTTCTATCAGAAAAAAGAAAAATTGTTCCTTATAATTATTTTACAAAGTAATTATGACAATAACCACAAGTGGTGTGTAAATGAAAATAAGTATTGGAAGGAAAATAGTAATGAAGCAGTTATGCTGAAACATAATGAAGAGGACAGTAGTAGTCCAAGTAAAAAATAAGTAGTTTCTATATCTTAATTTATGTGATACGTTTTAATACGGCACAATGTTTAGGAAAGAAGAGAAGATTTATGAAATTTATGGTATAAAATAATTTTTTTATATTTATGTGATTGAGAATCATTTCATTAAGGGTAAAAGAAAAACTTTAAAGTTAAATTATTTCTAATTAAAGTAAGATGACATTCTTTTATGAACGGATTAAAAAGATACTATATAAAATGGGACAAAGGGAGTAATAATAAAATTGAAGGACAAGGTAGTGTATGAATAATAATAACAAAACCAATAAGGAAGTGAAACAATGTTCGACTATCCACTAATTTTCTATTCTGATCCCCGACCTTCATATCCTCATATTTTAAGTCATGTCCTCGATAAGTTGTTATTATGTCATGTCTAATCATCTATTTCCAAGACATTGCTAGTGAATTTCTACCTTTCCTTGTACTTATAATTGTCAAAATAAACCTTGCACTTCATCGTTGCATTAGCATATTTCCTCTTTACATGTTCGTATGAATGATCCCAGCCCCACTTCTCTCATATTGTCCATCACTGGGTCACTCTCACCTTGTTGTGAATATCATTATTCCTTATATCATCTCTCCTAATATGTCTATACATCTATTTCAACATCCTCATTTCTACTACTTTCATTTCTGAACATACAAGCTTTTGACTAGCTATCACTTCGCCAACACAACATGCATGGAATGGTGTGACAACCACTTTAAATATTTCCTTTTAAGTTTTGGTGACATTCTTATCATGCAAAACACCGAATAGAGCTTATTTTTTTATCCACCCAACTCTATATGGTGTATAGTATCATCATCAATTTCTTCATTTTTTTCTAAAGGATAGTACAAACTTCCCCCTTTGAAGATGACTTGTGTATTAATCATTACTATCACATTTGCTAGTAATTTATGTAACTGAAACTTGCATTTCAAGTATTTTTTTTGAGCTTTCTCAACTTGAATTCTCTAGATCTAGGATGTGTCTCCAAATCTTCGTCCTATTGTAAAGTCTGTCACGAGTCTTATTAATCAAAGCTATGTCGTTAATAAATAGCATATACCAATATGAGACCTTCCCTTAGATATACCATATCAGTTTATCCATCATTAATGCAAATAATATAGGTTAAGAGTTGATCCTTTAAGTGCAAATATATATATATACACACACACATAGATACACAAGTGTTGATTCTTCTTGGCACAAGCTAAAGATATATCATAGTGATTAATAATAACATATTCAGTGGAATCCTACTAATGAGGTCTGGAGAGGGTAAAATATACGCAAATCTTACCTTCTAGAGATAGAAAAGTTGTTTCCAGAAAACTCTTGCCTCAAAAAGCACAATGATTAAGGGATTGTAAAAAACTTATGAGGTCGTGTATTGCCACCCCTTCTAGCGACATAATAGTAATACTTTTTGACTGCAATCATTTTATTTTTCTTGTTTTTAAACAACTAAAATGATACACTTTATTTATTACTTATGTATCATTTTAATTTAACTATTTTTTAAGGAAAAAATATACAATTACACAACTACACAACATATTTTACAAGATTTTCTAATAATCCCTACCGTTCTAATAATTTATAAAAATATCTTATTTCTACTTCTCTTCTCCAACTTATGGATACATAGACTATTATTTCTCTCCTCTTCTTAATTTATCGTAAATTATCTCCTAATTTTAAGTACTCTAATTAATATCTACATAATCTTCCTATTTTTCAGAAATCTAATCAACCTTTTCAAGATTAATTTCAATTTCATATTTTTTTTTATCATTATTTTCAAACTAAACAAAAAGAAAAGAAATTGAAAAGTCTCCAATTTCTTTGTCAAATTTTTTATCATTATTTTCAAACTAAACAAAAAGGGAAGAAATTGAAAAGTCTCCAATTTCTCCGTCAAAACATAGTGTCTTCAATTTTTCATCTACTTCTTCATAGTAGTCTACATTCTGATTCCAACGATGAGTATCATTCTAAAAAATAGGGAAATCCTTAATCAAATATCAACTATCCAGATCAAGCACCTAATTTTAAGTATCAAGTATCTACTAAACAAAAAAATATAAAATTTATTTAAGGTATCAATTATCAGTAGTTTGATAAGCACAAACGCTTCTTCTTAAAGTATCAAGTACCTAAAGCTTCGATTCCAACGATGAGTATCATTCTAAAAAACATGAAAATCCTTAATCAAGTATCAACTACCTAGATCAAGCACTTAATTTTAAGTATCAAGTATCGACTGGACAAAAATACATAAAGCTTATGGCAAGTGTCAATTATCAGTAGTTTGATAAAGTGCACCTTCTTAAAGTATCAAGTACCTAAAGCTCCTATTTCAACAATGAGTATCATTCTAAAAAACATGAAAATCCTTAGTCAAGTATCAACTACCCAGATCATGCACCTAATTTTAAGTATCAAGTATCTAATAGACAAAAAAATATAAAACTTATATCAGGTATCAATTATATCATTGTATTCCAAGAAACAACATCTCTTGTCTGCATATTCTCAAAAACCAAGTATACTCCATCCAAACATCCACAATCAACATAAAAATGAATCAAAGAATTAAGGACAAAGATATCAAGATCAATCCTCCCTTTAACTACCATCGCAGTCCTGAATCCAAAAGCTTTAATCCTGGCAGAAGCTTTGAACACAAATGGATAAGTAAATTTACTAGGAAACTCACAACCCTCATAAAGCATGTTGACAAATATCAAGATACTTTGTATTGGGTCTTCACTAGAAGCATAGGTACGAATAAGTGCGTTCCAAGAGAATAACCTTCGAGTACTGGTCGACATCCGTACATTCATGATGTCTCTTCCAAGTCGCTGACGAAACCTAGTTGCCATCTTCAATTTTTCGTTTTCTTGCAAGGATTTTCTAGAGGTTTTTGAATTTTTTTAATTATTTCTGTTGCGCATACATAACAACTGAAATTACTTTATACCCTAACTAATGGGTGATTGAATTTAATTTTTCAATTCACTCCTTTTTTTTTTCGACATGTATCAAATGAGTTTTAAGGTATCAACACGCTTAATAAATATGAGATTTTTAGTAATTTAGGAAATAGTTGATATAAAAAAGAAATTAATCTTATACCGTATGATATTCGTAAAATTTATACTTTTTTTAACTTTTATTAATAAATTCATTTCGTTGGCTTTCTCGTTCTGATGTCGTCATCATCACCTACTACTCGGTCAAATTTTAGGTTCATCATATATATCCTAATATAAGCTATGTATACACTTTTAACCTCCAAATATTTTTAAAGAATACCCCTTTAAAACTTTATCGTGTTTTTTCTTGGTCAATAAACTTTACAAGTAATCTGACATTAATATATACACAGTGCTTTTGGATCCTTTGCCAGCTAGCATTTTCATCAACGTTGTTCATATTTTTAGAACATGAATGAAAATTTTTTTTATTAAAGGTGTTCAACAATTAATCTATATCAAAATATTTATATTTAACCTATATAATTTTTCAACGAAGGATATTTATTTGATCACTCATAATTAAATATAGCTCCGTCCGTACTTTGCTACCCTCACTAGTTATATTACAAAAGTGTATATATTATTACATATTAGTTATTGTTAGGTGACTTCGACTTGACAGAGCAATTTAGTAAACCAATAGATGATTGAACTTATCTCTAATTGGCACAAATAGACAACATGGATACATTTTCACTCATGTTATTATTATTATTTTGTAGATATGCATGAAAAAGAAATAATATTTGCCTAACATAACTTTAACTTATTCTAGGAAAAGTCCAAATCTGAGTTGAACATGTGGCACAAAAATTTCAAATAGAAAAAAACATTTGATTAAAATAATTACACTAAAGTGGGCATCCATTTGGCCCCTACAGCAACTGTCATCATCCAATTATTCTTCTCTTAGTTTTATTTCTTTAATTATACTCCAAATCAGACCGCATTATTTTGACCTGAAATTATGTCCCTTTTCCCCAAGGAGGAATAACTCAACACCAAATATGGGGTTAGGTACAGGAAATATAGTATAATAAAAAATGTAATTAAAGAAAAAATCCCAAAATTTAATCACATTTAGATTATGGAAAAGATATAAATTAGAATTACAGTTTATTATTTTACAGAATTATCAGCCGAAACTTCGACTTCCAAATTATTACTTTTATTAAATATGGGCAGAGCTAAAACGATGAAAGAGGTCGAAGCTTAAATAAAAAATATGTATATATAATAGATACAAAATTTTCTTGTTAAAAATCTTATCTCTATCGCTGCTACTAACTAATTGAAAATATTGAAATACATTACTGAAGCAACATGTAGTATTCACAGATTAAAAAATTGCATATTTTTGTTCTTTGAATGATACAAAGAATATAAATTTATGCTTAAAAAAATTATTTTTATTATAATCGACAAAGACATCTTTTCTAAATAATGATGTCACATTAGAGGTTATAATATTTTTTTTCAATTACTTATCCATTCTCATTCAATATTTCTAGCAATAATATTTCACTTACTTTTTTTTTATAATAATTATATTGTTCGAGTTATTTGAAATAATTCTTTTAAAAAAGTGCTTTTCATCAAAATGAAAAAAGAATTCTTTTCATATTATTGCAATGACCTTATTTATTTATATTTTACGTAACTTGCTGGAGTTTACTTATACAATATCCGCTAGCAACTAGCTAATTTGTGGGGTAGTGGCTTGTTTGTTGCTATTATTTAGAAGTCAAATAAGTTGTTAAAGATCATAGAAAAATTAGTGGAGCCAGTTTAGATCAGAATAATTAGGAGTAATATATGTGTTCTGTTATTAGTAGTTTTTATCTATTTAAGGACTCTTATAATTGAGAAATAATAAACATATCCATTCGCAGATTACTTTTCTTTATTGATGCTTTTGATCTCTTTATCAGTGAAAAATGTTTATACTTTCTGATGCCTTCTAAGCAAAGAAAAGAATTCAACAATCATCTAATGTTGATTAACAATGCCTTTGTGCAACGTATTTACCAAAAACAAGACCTTAAAACTTATACCTTCATTGCATTTAGAAGCAGAAGAAAGGTTTAGCTATAGAAAGAAAGATGAAACATGTCAACATTGAAAGGATGCTAAAAACTTTCATTGAAGAACTTGGAGTTCTTGAGCTTCAACTATTGGGCGAGTTTCTACCAAAAAAAAAAAAAATGGAGGAACTTGAAGTTGTGACAACAAATGGAGCGTAGTTGTGCGTTCTTATCCATAAAATTATGCATGCACTCATCCATAAAAGTAACTCGCAAAAATCAACTTGCAACTAGTTTATACTTTTTGATGGCTTCTTAGCAAAAAAAAAAAAAAAAAGAATTCAGCAATCAGTCATCTGATGTTGATTAACAATGCTTTGTGCAAAATCACATTTACCAGAAATAAGACCTTAAAACTTATACCTTCATTGCTTTGGAAGCAGAAGAAAGGTTTAGCCATGGAAAGAAAGATGAAACATATCAATATTGAAATGATACTAAAAGTTTCGATCAAAAAACTCGAAGTTCTTGAGCTTCAACGACTAAGCGAGATCCTGCAAACCAAAGTGGAGGAGCTTGAAACTGTGGCAAGAAAACAAATGGAGTGTCTGATTTGGACTTATTTCCTTGTCAAGCTGACACTTCTAAAAGAAACACACAAAAGGTTCTTAGGGTTTATGTTTGTGAGTGAGAATGGACAAAGGACTAAGGGAACCGTCAAGCGATTCAGTGACGATATCTTTATTCACTAGTCTGGTATAAGATCTGAGAGATTCCGTAGCCTATATGATGGTTAGTCCATTGAGTTCGAGGTTGAGTCCGACAATGATGGGCGTACTAAGGTTGTTGACATTGCTGCTCCTGTCCCAACAGGTTATGGGGTCCAACCCTTTTTTTTTTATTAACAGCCCACATACAATTAATTCAAAGTTGGCAACTTATTCAAAGTTGGCAACTTCCTACAAATTGTTTTCAATTGTTAGCCGGTTTATTTGTTAAAAATTGGTGGTCAACTTTTGACAAATAAATCAAAAGGAAGACTGCCACCTACCAAAATTACTCCTATATAAAGGAGTAATTTGTTCTTCATTTTATCATTCAGAAAGAGAGAAAAAATACAGAGAGAGCCACTCAGAGAAAGTGAGGATTTTTCTTCTGTGAAGTATACCATAGACTATAAAATAAAATAGTCTGTGAAGAAAAATTAGAGTGTGTCCTTAGGAAATATTTTTTCCTAAAAGAAATAGTGTGTCCACTATTTTTGATATTTTTCTCTGAAAGCCTACTATTTGTAATAGTAGAAGAAATTGTAAACTTGTGCCTACTATTTGTAATAGTAGAAGAAATATAATAGAAGTATTGATTTGTGGACGTAACCCAAAAAATTTTGGATGAACCACGTTAAATTTCTTGGTGTCGTTATTTTTCCAATTTTCATATTATTGTGTCATATTTATTTTGTGTTAGTCTCCATTTTTTTTCAACAAACTGGTATCATAGCTGAGGTTCTGTCTGAGTATGCTCTGTGGTTGCAACGTAGTCTGAACTTCCACATCAGAAAAGAATTACTTTTGTAAAAAGTTTTGCGAAAAAAATAATGGAAGCCAACACTAGTAGAATTGTTACTTTTAATGGCACTAATTATGCCATTTAGAAGGGAAAAATGAAAGATCTACTTTACGTTACGAATTTTTATCAACCAGTCTTTATCACTAAAAAGCCTGAAAATAAAACAGATGAAGAGTAGAATCTGTTGCATAGACAGGTCTGTGGATTTATTATGTTGAACCATATTTCTGCGGAAACACATGTTCGTACCCTATGAGAGCATCTTAAAAGTTTGTATGCTCGGAAGACTGGGAACAATAAAATATTCTTGATAAAGCATATGTTGATTCTAAAGTATATTGATGGTTCTCCGATAACAGATCACCTAAATAATTTTCAAGGAATCATGAACTAGTTGTCTGCTATGGACATTAAATTTGATGAAGAAATTCAAGGCTTGCTTCTACTTGGTTCCCTATTAGATTTTTGGGAAACATTTAGAATGTCATTATCGAATTCTACTCCGGATGGTGTGGTCTCTATAGATTTTGCCAAAAGCAGTGTGTTGAACAAAGAGATGAGAAGAAAATCTCAAGGCTTCTTCGTCAGATGTCCTAGTGGCAGGTTCTAGGGGAGAAACAAAAATCATGATTCTCTGAATAGAGAACACAGCAGGAGCAAATCTAGAGGCAAACTTAAAAATGTTGAGTGTTATCATTGTGGTATGAAAGGATACACAAAGAAGTTTTGCCGGAAATTGAAAAGGGAGAACAGAGAAAAAGAAGAAAATAAAGAAGAAGGCAATGAAAATTGTCTTGCCACCATTGTCACCGAAGATCTTCTCACCGTTCTTGATGTTGATCTGATAAATATTTCTTGTGATGAGTCAAGCTGGGTTGTGGAAACTTGTACCGCATCTCATGTGACATTCAGGAAAGATTTTTTTTCTGTCTATACTCCAAATAACTTTGGAACTTTGAGTATGGGTAATGAGACTGTCTCTAAAGTGATTGGTATTGGTACAATCTGTTTAGAAACTAGTGTTAGAACTAAACTAGTTCTGAATAATGTGAAGTATGTACCTGATGTTCGTCTGCATATCATTTCTGTTGGAGTATTAGATGATGAAGGATATGTCAGTACCAACGGTAGAGGAAAATGAAAACTCATTTAGGGTTCCTTGGTTGTGGCTCAATGTGAAAAATGTTTGGTCTATACTGGACTACGGCTTCTACTGCCAATATGGTGAATATAGTTGAGGACGATAAATCTTCAACGTTATGGCACAAGAGACTTAGCCACATCAGTGAGAAAGGACTCAATGTTCTAGCCAAGAAGAAATTGTTGTCAG
>JAABOM020000012.1:18570330-18582412 GCA_011800125.2 Solanum clarkiae | reverse complement strand
CCTTATTAGGCTAGTCTCATGCCTTAATTGAAGGCTTAGTTTTGTATATATTCGGACTTTGCATATTGTGAATGGGCTAGGAAAACATTCCCCTTCTATCAGTAACCGTACATATGATAGTAGCAATTATAGTTCATGCATACAGAATACTTTCATATTTTTCATTCTCATCACAACAATTTCAATAATGGTGCTCTTATTAGACCCACACCAAAGTAAGTTGTGTCATAATGTGATACTCAATTCAATAATGTGTTGGAACGTGTCATCCAATCTACTAATGTGTCAGAACATATCATTTGTTCCACTAATATGTCAGAATATGACACTCAATTTAACAATCACAATTACAACTACAATTACAATTACACAAATAATGAATAATCCACAACTGGTACAATTCTGATGATAGATTTATTGCATCCAATTTGATCATGAAAGTTCATTTATTAGGTTCATATTCTTATTCCCTATTCATATATATGTGAGAATACTAACAAAGTTGGTGACAAGTATATATCATAAAAATGAGAATATCAAATCATCATCTAACTCGAAATAAATCATGAAAACTTTAAATGATCGGAGCTTTCTCTTTTTTCAAAGTCTTGTTAGTTCTTGGTCTTTAAACAATCAAGAAATATAATAATCAACAAAGACAACCTAAGTTGTCTAGATTATATCAAAATTCCAATCATTAGTCATTTTTATGATCATATACCCGATGAGCTTTTTCCCACTATTAATTGCAGATCAAGATCTTCTCCTATAGCAATTCCTCTTGATTTTAAAGTCTAGGAATCAATTTAAGAGTTAGAGGAACGATTAATTTACCTTTGTCAATTAAACGGGTGAAAAACTCAAGAAAATAAGTCCTAGATCGTTACTAGTCTCTAAAGGACGAAGTGGGTGAAAAAAAGAATGAATATGAGATTCATTTTGTCCTGCCATGGCAGCCACTTATCTCGCCATGGCAGCATCGTCATAGAGGTATTCATTCCAACGTGGCAGATTGCATGGGGACAAAAATTTCGTAACTCCTGTAAAAGACCTCATTTCACAACACTTCCTCAAACCATGACTTTTAGAAATATATCATTTGCGCCAAGATCAATTTCGAGAGTTCTATTTGCCTCAATTCAATCCCATAAAGCCATACATGCTCCTTATTGTCTTGGTTATCAACTCAAAAGATAAAACTTACAAATTAACCTCCAACCTATTACCGGATTGTCCTAAACCTTACATAACTCGAATTTTGTCCAATTTAGCCTAGTCTTAAAATTTTGAAATACTACTTGGGAGTTATCTGACACAAATAGATCGTTACACACAAAAAATCCAAATATACTCTTTATCCACCCATTTTATTAAAAAATATTTTTGATTATATTTTTGGTTCATTTTTTATTAATAGTCAACACTAAATTGTATTTTAAAAAAATAATTTTCACGTGACATTGTATTACTGATCCAATTTTATATTCTAACCCTAATTAAATAAATTTACCCACCAAAGTTTTTGACTTACCTGACGTTAACACTAACTCTCCCAAATCTCACCGAAAGAAAAAAACTCTTATCAATTCTGAAGTCCTAAATATTAATATTATATAATCGATTTTAAAGTTTTGAATTAATAATTATGTTTTTCTACGTAATTCATGCAAAGGGAAGATTTATTAATTTGACTCTAAACTGTTTAATACTTGAATTTAAAAAAGTAATGCATACATCATTTTTTTTATTGTTAATATTTTGTTTAGTTTATTTTTTTCAACTTATATGTAATTAATGTAAATATAAGTATACACTATATTAAAGTATGTCTAACTATTAAATAAAAATTTATGATATTAGTAATCTAATGAGTTTTAATGCATGCATTATTAGCATGGTAAAAACCATAATTATCCCTCAATTTTATTTCACATCCTTTCCACTCTATTTGTTGACTGCACTTTTTTAGACAATTAATTTTTTTATGGGATGCATATTATTTTTAATACATTAAGTCAAATCACGCATAAGAAATAATTTCAGCATAACTAATATAAATATAACTAAATATCAATATCATTAATACACCATATTCAATATTATTCTTATACACCTTATCAAACGAGCTTCAACGTGTTTCAAATAAAGAAAGATTTAACAACCAAAATCTTGATAAGCTTTAAATAAAAACACTTATTTTTTTTAAAAAAAAATCTAGGTTTAAATAGGCTGTTAAAGTTGATTAAAAAAGAGTACTCATTTCAATAGGAATATGTTTACCAAATACATGTTTAATAGTTTTTGTACTATAGATTTGTTATTATTGTATTATTATACATAAGTCCTAAATATGAACCATTTAAAACAAAAATTAAAATGGTTAGATAGGCTAAAGGTGTGTTTGGCTTGAAAGAAAAAAATTTGCACAAATATTTTTAAAACTTTTCATATTTGTTTGATAATTTTTTCTTGGAAAAAAGTAAGTTCCCTTTTTAACTAGTAAAGTAGGAAAACGTTGATTGTTTTCTCCCCATCCTACTCGTGTCTTTCAACATACACCAATCGCCACCCTCACTCATAGTGTTTATGTACATTATTTATATATAGAGAGAGAAAAGTGAGAACCCCTTTGAGCATAAAAATTTTTCCTTTTTCTCAAAATATATTTTCAAAGACGAGTTTCTTAAGTGAATTTTTTTTCCCCATACTTCTCCTCAAATAAAGTATATATTCATACTTGTACGAAATATGTATTTTTTTTCAATTATAACTCCACTACACCTATTTAAAAATCACTATTTTGGATGGAAGGAGTGACTTTTATTGCCAAACTCCAAAGAAACATGTCCTTTTCAAAATGATTGACATGAAAATTACAGTAAAAGGTTTGAAGTTCCCAAATTTCCCAATCATAAAGTACATGAGCCCCATGTGCTTCAAGGGTTCACATCCCAGCCAGCTAACATAACTTAACAAATTATGGCATTCACATTATTACTTAGTATTATTATTCAAGCAAACAGTTCCATGTGGACAAATTTTGAAAACTCATAATGCTAATGTAACCATTTCCAGAGGGACAAAGATGTACTAACATAGCCAAACACCCCACATGTAAATCAACAAATCATACTTTGTTTTGGTTTTCATTATTTTTGCTACTTCCAAATATCAAAAAGCAATAGTAAGCAACAACAATATAGCCGGTGGAGTCCCACAAGTGGGGTCTGAAGAGGGTAAAATGTACCCACACCTACAGAAAAATAATAAACTACTGTATAGAACAATGCCATTGTCTTACAGTCAATTTTTCATTTTGCCTTTTCCCCAACCCCAAAGTCCCCTAAAAATTTCCATGTCATGAATAGTAAATTATGTACTCTTCAAACAGCAAACTTCCTTGTCTCCTTGATCTTTCTCCCTATCTCCTCCCCCTCTCCACAAAGATTTAAAGAATCAAAATTTTCATTTTCTTTTCCTTTTAACCTTAATATTATTATTATACTAAAGTACCTTTTCATTATCATTGGCATCATGTCCTCCTTTTTCCTTGTCACATTCTTCTTGCAATTCTTCACCACCTTCTTTAGGACTCTCTACTAATAATGCCCTTTTCTCTTGTTCCTCATCTTCCACAGTGTTGTTTTCCCTTGATTTACCTCCATTATTTGCATTACTTTCATTCCTCTCGGCCCTTATCTTCAATGCATGAAGCAATTCCCCAACAGCCTTGTCTTTATTCCTCCTGTTCTTGATTAACACCTCGCTTATATCCGCGGGTGTCATTTCAGCTCTCTCAATGATTTCCTCCAATTGCTCTAATAGATCCTTCTCTACATCGTCTTCGTTGTATCCCAAGTAATTCTTCAAGAGAATCTTGAGTGCAGCGAAAGACGAGTAGCTCATATGAATATGCATGTCCATTCTACCACACCTCAATAAAGCTGGATCAAGCTTCTCAATGTGATTTGTTGTGAACACAAATATCCTTTCACTCCCACAACACGACCACAAACCATCAGTAAAATTCAACAAACCGGATAGAGTTATAGTATTTCCACCGCCATCTTCACTATTGGAACCACAGCCAACAGCGCCACTCCCAGGAAGCGAAACGTTGTAGTTATTATTACCCTTGTTGCTACTACAAGTAGTATTATCATTTTTTCTATTAGTCAAATTGATAGAACAATCAATATCTTCAATCACAATAATCGATTTGGAACTTGTTTTCATCAACAGCTTCCTTAACTCAGAATTAGTATGCACTTCTGTTAATTCAAGATCATAAATATCATAACCGAGAAAATTAGCCATTGCAGCAATCATACTAGACTTGCCTGTCCCTGGTGGTCCATAAAGAAGATAACCCCTCTTCCAAGCCCTACCAGTCCTCTGATAAAAAGATTCCCCATTAGCAAAATCCAAAAGATCTGCCATAATCTCAGCCTTTTTCTGAGGATCCATAGCAAGTGTCTCAAAGGTACTCGGATGTTTAAACGGTACCGATTCCCAAGGATGCCCTCTTGAATCAAGTGACCCTCCACGTGAATTCGTATACAACAATCGATCTTGATTCTTCCTTCTGATTTCATTAGCTTTTTCCATAACAAAATCCAGATAAGCACCCAGCACAACTGATTTATCCTTCTTCTTTGCGCGGAGGAGAAAACCCCTTTTCTCCTCCGGCAATGGCCGCCATGAAAATGTCTGGGAATTTCTCGGAGTGACCACATGTTCCCAATGAACTTTAACTCCATTGAATGTATCAATGAGTGAATCGTTATTCGATAGCCCAAAAGTTATGCTGCTAGAATTCAATCCACGCGTTAGACTCAAACGATTGCCCGTTACGCAAGCGTAGCTGCTGAGATAGAGCTGAACGGCGTTGTAGAGCTCGTTGGTGTTAACTCCGTCGATCTCCGTGATATCGTAGTAGCAATAAGCGGAGAACCAGTTACAGATGGGATATATGATTTTGAGAATGGCGAAACGAATCTCCGGTGGAAAAACTACTTGAAGGAGGCTTTGACTGAACGCCCAAACACCCATCATTGATGCCACCGTTGTCCACACCTCCTTCATTGCAAACTTCTTTGGTATTGACAAGTGAAACAAATAGTGTGCAACAAATAATGTGCAACTTCTTCACTATATAGAGTTTTGAAAATCTTGTTTTCAAATGAGATTGAAGTTTCTTCTACTACTCCTTTTCTCTGTGTTTGTTTTTACTTATAGAGTTTTTTTTAGTTGATGGAATTAAAGAAAGGGGCAAAAAGGGGGTCTGAAAAGGTGTAAGTTTTTTTGTTTTGAGATGGGAATTGGGAAGAGAGTTGGCTGGCAGTGACTAATGACACTATCAGAAAAAAAGCAGATACTCTCTGCAAGTAATCAGATACTCTATTCACTCCAACTTGAAGTTGCTTAGTTTAATTCAATAAATTTAAAAATGGCAAGAAGGTAAATTTCTGTTAACTTGACTTTAAAAGTAAAGAAAAAAGATATTTAAAACTTACAGTTTGATTGACTTTTAAAAAAAAATCAAGTCTTTTAATACTTATAGTTTAAAATTATTTTTAAATATTTATATGATTAAATAAGGTGATATTTTTTGGAAATCGATCAAAAAGAAAAAAATATGACAGAAAGAGTAATTTACTTGAATACTCAGTAAAAAAATAGAAAAGAGGTAAATATGTCTGAATTCAATATTTAGAACGCACGTATTTTTAGTTTTAGAAAAAGTACTCCTATATGTTGCCACCTAACAAATACTATATATATTTTTTATTTTTTAACAAAATTATATTTATTAATTAAATACCTTAGTATATATTAAAATTATTTTTTTACAAATTCAAAAATATCATGTTACTTTAAAAATTACCTCACTTATTTGTTTTAACTCGATAAAGTAAAATTGATTTTTCTTTTTAAAAAAATTTAAAAATATTGTGTTACTTTTAAAATTACCTCACTTATTTATTTTAACCCGTCATATCCAACACAAATATTTATCTAAAATATGCATCATTTGTAAAATGATTAGGTATATATATAGTATTTGTGGCACGACAAACATATATATGCATCCACTATTTTTTTTTTTAATAAGAGATATGTTCACTTTAAATCACAAAGTTGAAGAATACATTTACCCATTTTTCCTTTAACATATAAACCAAGGCTTTTAAATTTGAAATATATATACTCCATTAAATATCTTAAATTTTTTATGTAAAATATTGCAATTATAATTATATAAATATTTAAAAATTATTGTAAATTATAATTTTTATTTTTTCTTAAATATCATATCAAACGATGTCATATAAGGTCTTTTTTTAATTTAGAATTTTCTATTTTTGGAGCTGACATATTTATGTTTAGGCTTTTTTTCAAAAACAGTTTTTCTATCTCTATAAGTTAGTGGTAAGATTTGCATATACTTTACCCTCTTCAGACCTCACTTGTGATATTTCACTAAGTTATTGTTATTATTAAACAATGTCAAATAAAATAAAATAGAAAATATAATATACATAAAAAACAATAAGAGAAAAATATTAAGAACACCCCTAAAATTGACACAGATTATTAGTTTTATTTTCAAACTATTGATAGTGTTAAAAACACTCCTTCACTTGATTAACTAAACTTAAATACGCCGTTGATCCTATAACAAGAATGAAATACATCCCTAAGTTCTTATCAAGTTAAGAAGTGTTTTTAAATACTTATAATAGATCAAGGATATATTTTAGTTTAGTTAAACAAATAGAGATATTGTTAAGACCATCAATAAATTAATAACTTGCCTAAAAGAATAAAAATTTAAATTGAAAAGAAGGATAATAGAAATTAGGGGACCCCATAGTGACTGACAGACAGAAGGGTGGAATAGAGGGTGGTGGATGAGTCTGAAAAAACAAAACAAAAAGGTGTTTTGGATGGCTGAGTATGAGTTGGTTCTGAATAGATCAAAGATGGGACCTAATATTGTAGGTAGGTTCTAGACTTGGACTTTAGTGACCTTTTTCTTTCAAAACTTTCTCACACATTTTTTGTTCTTTCTTTCTTCCATCTCATAATGGAAAACTTGAATAAGCTTATTCTCTTTCTACCTATGGTTTCTTCTCCTCATGGAAAGGTACATTACCATTTTGAAGAAATTGATTTTATTGATTTCATGTGATTTTAACTTTATGTGAAGTTGAAATACATGAAAAGACTTTGCAATCTTTTAAAATCAATAATCAAGCTAATAGTCTGCATATGAATTTGATCAAATTCAACTGATTTTGCTCAAATAATGTATTTATGTAAATAAAATTATTAAATAGGTATAGTTATTAGACTTAGAACTCAATTATCACTTAAAATTGTCATTGTAAAATTTAGAACCCATAACATTGAAAACCTAAATTCAAAATTGTTATTAAAGTAAATGAATCTTTAAGCAACCAATTACACTTAATGGATCTTTTATTCAAATAAGTGGGACATAATATGAGTAAAATGTTGATAGGGTCATTATTTTGAGAAAACAACACAAATTTCACTAGTTTAAGTCATAATTATATGCTCTGGTATCAAATTTGAAAATGACCTTTTGTATCACTTTTTCTATGCTAGATATGTATCTAATAAACTCAAATACATTTGTTTCGATACAAAAGGGTCAAATTAGGTGTGATTTGCTTCAAATATACCTATACTATCCAAGAGTTATTCATATGCATTTAGAATACACCGACTCTCCTGCTTACCTCTCTCCCATGTATCGATATCTCAAAATGTATCCAGTATCAATGACATATGATGACTCTCTCACTCGCCTCTTTCCTTATGCATTTGTATTTCATAGTGTATCTGGTATCAATGATACATGTTAAATCTCTCCCTCACCACTCTCTCCTTATATATCTACATTTATAGTGTATATGGTATATTAGATACATCTATTTGACTTGAATCTAGTATGAAGCTAGTTAATTAGTGAAATAAATATGTAATTATTTCAAATCATAGAGTGGAACAATATATGTGGTAAGAATATTTATGTAATCAAACAATTTTTCCTTAAGTATTTATCAAATAAAAAATATTATTCTTTTAAACTGACTAAAAGAAAAATAGATCATATAAATTGAAACATAAAGATTAATATTTTGTAGTAGAATATAAAATAATAAATATCTAATGTGTCCAAATGACCAATGGTTTGAAGCATTATTCAAAAGATATTTACTTTGATGTGTAGTGCAACATAACTCTATATTTTAGGAGTTGTGTTGGATTAAAGCTAGGCCTCGTGTGCATTCTTTGGAGACTTTAGCCCATCATGTAGTTTTCAACTTAGGTTGGTCCTAGGGCTTTTGTTAGGATATGGTTGATATGTCCTAATCCAATGATTTGCATATACTTTTGTGGATGTCATTTGTTATAAATATGTATAACATTTGATATTCTTTTACTATCATAATTACTATCAACTATTTAATTAATATGGTATGGTCCTTGATTAACTTTGGGACTTGACATCATGATGGAAATTATGATAATGAGAGAGTCAAGTCTTTTAAAACTTATTCTAAAATTGCTCTTGATCATAGGATTATTAATTAGGAAGTTTATAATTTAGTTAGATCAATATGTATGTAGTAATTTATAATCTAGAATATGGCTTTTATTGAAAGAGTGTTGGTTTTTTTAAAATATGGTTCCAACTGTTTTCTCTTTAAACAGAAAAAGAGGTTACTTTTCTGGATAACTTTTCTTTCTTTTCAACCTTTGGCAAAATGCTCTTTCTCTTCCAAAGCTCAAGCTTCATAGTTTAATTCATCTTTAAATTTGTGTCAAATAATAGTTTACACGCTTAAATTATTGAAATGATCTATTATACATAATAAAGAAGTTAGGATTTTAACTAAGGAAGTTCACAATTTGAAGAAGTAAACACACGAACTAATCGAAGGGGGTTCAATATCTACTATATATACATAAAAATTTATTTTAACCTTATATAAATGATATAAGTTTTCGCTGAAGGGGGAATGAACCCTCTCGATGTATGTTGGCGCCGCCCTTGATTACACATCTATTCTTATTGAAAGTGATATTATTACCACCCTCAAAACTGACGTGGAAATAAAATTAAATAGAAAAAACAGACGTGTTTGGTCAAAAATAAAGTCAAAAAATACTTTTTGTTCCACCCCAACCCCTTCTCCTACTTTATGTTTTTTTTCTCCTTCACACAAACCTATTTTTCTTCTTCTTTGTCACGACTCAAACTAGGGCATAGACGTTACACAACGAATGGAGAACCCAAAGAGACCCTAAACAAGCCTCTTAGCATATCATACACACATCTTTGGACGCGGAAGCAAGATATCAACCACATAGACATAAATAAGGGGATCCGGGACTAAGGGAAAAAGTTTATTACTTGTATAACATAGAAGAGTCAAAGCTCAAAGCATAATTACATCAATTGTCCAACAACACCTCTAAACATAAAATTTGAGCGAGGGCCACAACATCTTCCGGGGTCACCCTCATAGTCATAAGCATCCAACAAAAGAAAAGAGTCTTTACATAGCATAAAATCAATAGATATTATTTTCGGAGTTGAGCACCAAAACTTGCTTCAAGAGATAATATTTAGCCACGTGGAGGAGGAGTATGATCAAACGGAGCTCCGATCCCTACATGGTAACATCAAACGGAGAAATTTTCACCATATTTACGCGAAGTTGTTTAACATTTTGACAATGTCATTTTCAATTGTGCTCTTACACATAAAACACCAATTGACATAGTAACCTCTTTAAGCTGAAAAGCAAAGGTGTCAAATGGGAGGGTTGGACTGAAATTGGAGAGGTTAAAATGGATTGCATTAAAAATCGGGTCGGGTCTTGACCCGTCTAAATCTACTTTGGATTCAAATGGACTAAAAATCGAATTGGGTCATAACCCGCTCCAATTTGACCTGCTTAATTTAAGACTGGTAGGACATTCTCTTGCATCAATTCCTCTCTTTCAGAATGAAGTTTGCACGTTCTATTTGATAACACACTAGTTACAGTTAGCAACTGTGGCATCTCAATCAAATGCATAGAAGTTCTTCAATTTCGTCTATGGCAAAGCTATAGTTGTCCAAAAAAAATTAATTGATATTTCTTCGTTGAATAATTATAATAGATTAAAATATATGTTGAATTTTCTAAGCTTCTTGGTCTTCTAGGCTTCACCAAAAGTTATACATTCTGTTTGTTTCTTCTTATACTATAATTGTGTTTTTAATATGGAAAAAAGTAGAACCAATGAGTATAGGTAAGGAAAATCATGAACAAATATTGAGGGACAATACGAAGTGGCAAACAAAGTCATCATATGTGATATGTGGTAGCAAATATATACCACTAGAAAGACCTATTTGTAATCCTTTTATCTGAAAATTGGAACATATCATTTCGTTATATCTAGTAAATTATGACAATGACAATACAGTGTACTAATTTTTATTCTAATGTGTCTTATTTTTATTTAAATAACAAATTAAACCACCAAAAATATCAGAATAACTAATCTCAATATTATTTAATATTATTTTTATATGTCCTATCAAATGATTCTGAAGAAAAAAATCATTTTTATTTGTCACTCTTTATTTGCACTATTTGTATTTTTAAATTTATTTTCATTTTATCATAACATGTTATCAAAAGGACTCTCTTGTGATCGCTTTCCACATGATTTATTTCTTTCTCAATTGGAGGGTGTTCAAGAATGGAGATGTTGTGTTTTCCAAATGGTCAAGATGTTCCTGTATAATTCTGCAAGTAGCCAAAGTCATCAAGTTTGAAGAATACTACTCAAAAGTTACTTCAAAAATATGATGCAACCATTTCTTACTTCTTGCAGTTAAGAGAAATAGTACTTTCTTTTTGACATAGATTCATCTTTTTCGACAAATGTAGAAATTAGATATGAGTGAATTTATATATTATTTTATATAATAGTAATTAAAGTTGTTTAAAATCAGATCGAAATTGATAATTCAAATCAGGAAAAAGTTTATTTAATAATGAGTCATTGATTTAATGATTTTAATTTATTTAATTATTGAGTTATCGATTCTTAAAGATTTGAATTTGTTTTTAAGGATTAACCGATAATTCAATAGTAAATTAATATATTATATTTGTATTGCTTGACTTAGGATTGAGTTTCATACTTTTATTTATTGCCATGCTTTTATCTTGAACTTTTGATTATTTCACAATATATCAATGTTTGTTTTTAAGTAAAATGCAATCTATCAAGTGCATGATTTTTTATTTATTTTTTTAAATGGTGGCTGTCACACCATTTTATTTATAAGCAAAGCATAATAACAAAAATCTCATCAAAAATGGGCCACAAAACAGAAACGAACTAAACAATGTTATGGGCCTAAATTTTCAATCCGGCCAGGCCCACATTGTAAACAAATATAAATAGGAAAAATTACACAACTATACAACATATTTTACCATATTTTCTAATAATTTCTACTATCTTAAAAATTTACAAAAATTTCTTATTTTTACTCTCTCTCCAACTTGTAGATACCTAGACTACTATTTCTCTTTCCTTCTTAATTTATCCTAAATTATCTCCTAATTTTAAGTATTCTGATCAATATAATCTTCGAGTGTTTTAGTTGTCTAATCAATCTTTTTATGATTGATTTTAATTTTTAAATTTTTATCATTATTTTCAAACTAAACAAAAAAAGGAAGAGATTGAAAAGTCTTCAATTCCTCCACCAAAACTTAATGTCTTCCATTTTTCATCTACTTCTTTATAGCAGTCTCCATTTCGATTTCAACGATGAGTATCATCCTAAAAATTAGGGAAATCCTTAATCAAGTATCAACTATAAGGAAAGTGGTCGGAATAGCATTGAATGAGAAAGCCTAGTTCCAATTATTCTTCGCCTCTCGAAAGAGGCTCTCTTTTCTCCTCTCGTTCAAATCAAACGAATTTGTTTGAATACGTAATCTATATTCGAAAGGTAAAATTAGTTAATTGT
>JAABOM020000012.1:18557629-18570230 GCA_011800125.2 Solanum clarkiae | reverse complement strand
CCATACAGTAACGCTGGTCTAACCACTGCTCTGTAAAACTGCCCTTTAAGTTTGGGTGGTATCTTTTTGTCACACAATACTCCTGTGAAACTAGATCCTACGTAACATAAATTTAAATTAAATGCATTTTAATTTTGATATGAGTATCAAATATCAAATTAAAAAAAAAAGGAAAAAGAGAGGGTAGATCTTACACACGCGGAACGTGTGTAGATGTAAGTGGATCCATAGAAATTTAAGTCAAACACGCGAGATGTTACTGCCTTTGCTCGTTCTATCACTAGAAGAAGGTGTCTTCCCTCTTATCAATTATTGCTAATTCCCCCTTCTCTAGTTCTGTCTTCTTCCTGCTTCTTCTCACTTCTCTGTGAGATTTCGATCGCGAGAGATCGGGTTATCATCGTCAGTCTACCACAATGCCGTCGATATTAGGAGGTCCGATGACTACATTTGAGGATTCCGAGAAGGAAAGCGAGTATGGATACGTCAGGAAGGTAAAACTTCTTCTCCTTAGATCTGCATCTATTTCTGGTTCCAGTTTGTTGTTCTTATCCGCCGTATAGTATTCTCCTTTAGATCGATGGATTCGTCTATTTAGACCCTTTTATTTATTAGCGAAACTTGTACTGTGCACTTTGGATTAGTATGCTATAGACTTCGAGATCTACTTTTTTCTCTTTAATTGGATCGAATTCGATATAGTTGGATCGGTCTGACTTCATTTCCCTAGATGATTCATTCAGCCGTAATTTTCCATTTGTGTTATGGTATGAATCGCTTTTTCCACAAAACTCTTATGGAGCGTGTGCTTAAACTGCTTTTTATATTGAAGGTTTAGGAGTGGATCATGGATCAAACAACTGGCAGTTGATGTTTTCCTTATGAGTTGTTCATATTTCAACTTTCATTAGTGCTGTTCTCGTTAATCATTTATTAGGACATTTGCTATTGCCTTTGTTTGTATACGGATACCTGGTCTTTTCACTGCTTGTTACTCCCCTAGTGTGAAATTACAGCTTTCAATATTAAGTGTGTTTTACGTTTTCTGTTCTATATAATAAACGTAGATGATTATACTGATTAAAATCTATGATAGCCTATATCTTTGCTGGTTTCATTCTGTATTGGATTCATCACGATTAAGTCTCCTACTTTGCTGTGAAAATGGCTATTAGATCTTATGTGGTTGTCATTGTGTCTTCCATAAAAGGTGTCTGGACCTGTGGTTGTTGCTGATGGAATGGGGGGAGCTGCCATGTATGAACTGGTTCGTGTCGGACATGACAATCTCATTGGTGAAATTATTAGGCTGGAAGGAGATTCTGCTACAATTCAGGGTAAATTGTTCGTGAAATTCTTTGCTAATAGCAACTCTCCCTGCAGTATTGTATCTTCCCCACTCTCTTGTTCCATGCTTTTTCCTGTTCTTTAGTCTTTGCAGAAGGGAGATATTTACCAGCTTTGCAGTGCCAAAATTTCACATGATTGAAACTAAAAGCAAGATTTCTTTATTAAATTGTCTTTCTTGCAGTTTATGAAGAAACCGCTGGTCTAATGGTGAATGATCCAGTGCTACGTACACACAAGGTCAAAAGAAATTCTTCTTTTGAACTTTGGTTTATCTCTTTAACTGTCTGTTAAAATTTTCTATGCTGCAAAATTTGATGTTCTGTTCAAATAACAGCCCCTGTCAGTAGAACTGGGTCCTGGAATATTGGGAAATATCTTTGATGGTATTCAGGTAATAATCTGACAATGTCATTGACAGTTTTAAAATAAATTATTTATTCAAGCATTGTTAAATCAGAGCCATGACATCAACATGATATTTGTATGTTTTTTCCCTCAATGATGCAGAGGCCTCTGAAAACAATTGCGAAAAGGTCTGGTGATGTCTACATCCCACGTGGTGTGTCTGTTCCAGCCCTGGACAAGGATATACTATGGGAATTTCAGCCTAAGAAAATAGGTATTTTGTAGCCTTTGGAATAAATTTTTTATTTTGAAATAATTACTCTGTTTTTCAAAAGAAAAAAAAAATCTTTTCTCATCATCATTTCCCGGTGACAGGTGAGGGAGATCTCTTAACAGGTGGAGATTTGTATGCTGTAAGTTTGGATGAACTTTATTTCTTTTAAGTAAATTTGTGAAAGTTTTCCAGAGTCATTCCAGTATCCTTGTCCATGTTTTCAATTTTCGTTGTATATCTAAGTGTATTTGTGAATTTTCTTTTGGCAGACCGTCTTTGAGAACAGTTTAATGGAACATCGTGTTGCTCTTCCTCCTGATGCCATGGGAAAGATCACTTACATTGCTCCAGCTGGTCAATACTCTTTGAATGTATGTCTAACAATTTAAGCATTAAATAACCATACACATATGGTGTTATTGTTCTTGCTGTCTCATTAAGCTTGTACTTAAGATGCACACTGCTATTTCTATCTTTTCTAATGCATAGTGGTCTGAAGTAATTATTTATACAACTTTGTTTTGACTGTCTTAAAGCTGGTCCAACTTGAATCACTTGGATGGCAATTAAGCACCTCCTGGTGTGTGAGGTTACTCCACCAATTGGCCTGTATTTGTTGTTTGGGAAGACCAATAGAATATCTACTCCATTTTCTGAACAGCAAACCGGACATCCTAGATTGTACTTTTACAACTTATTTGGATGATTGTTTTTCGTGGTATGGTATGGTGTGGTCAGTACGAGAACCACATTTGTTTTGATTGTTTCATTAATTATATGGTATGGTGTGGTTTGGTTTGTTTTCATGGTTATGTGAACCATGAAAACCCTCACTTTTTGAAACCACTAATTCGCTGGTATCCTATGGTTCTTTTATTTTTTTCTTTCAATTATACCCTTACTTAAATTTGAATAATTCTAATTTATCGTTTATTCTCTATTAAACTTTATCGTAATATATGTGCTGCTTTTGAATTACTCATTTCCCTCTGCATTACCTTTTGAATCTTCTTTTCCGGCCCCGTCTTTTCTTTCACGTTTTCGTCTATTTTTTAAGGTTCGTTTTGTTTAAAGTTCTGTATGGATTGGAAATATATTAGCTTGTATGTTCCCTACTTGATTCTATGTATTTATTTTTTTAAAAAATAATTATTAAAAAATATTGATAAATTTAATATTTATAATGATTAAGGATATTTTTGTAAATTTATAAGTTACGATATAGTACATTATAATCAAACCAAACAATAAATTATCTTTAAACAGTAGCAACCCTTACAGTCTATCCAAACATTGTACTATACTGTGCTGTACAATACCGTACTGTATAATACCATATCATACCATACAGTACCATACATTATGAAACCATGGCAAACCACCATCCAAACAAGCTGTTAGTGACTCCAGTAGTAATGCCTTTCCTTTTATCTGTGCCCATTTTAAAACTTGGTCGCAGTTGTATGATTTGCTCAATGTATTATTCATGTTCATCTTTTAGTGGTTAAGACTTGTGTCCTGTAAGAAACATGTAGTTAAGATGTTTATTTCTTTGTTAAAAAGGAAGTTTCATTATTATATAAAAGGAAAAGATGGATAAGGTTGGCTATGACCCATCTTCTTCTAAATCAGAGGAGATCAAATAAGGAATATATAAGATATAGCAAGCAATGAAATTAGTATTATATCAGGAGATTTCATTTTTTTTCTATTCCCACTATGCTTGCAGGATACTGTTCTTGAGCTCGAGTTTCAAGGCGTGAAAAAGCAAGTGACTATGCTTCAGGTCAATAAATTCTTGTTTCATGGAGTTCGATAGATTATCCTTTGCTTTGTTCTCATCATGGTTTCAGCAGTGGATACTGACATCGACTTGCTCACATTTCTTTAGACTTGGCCTGTGCGTTCTCCTAGACCTGTTGCATCAAAGTTAGCTGCTGATACTCCTCTTCTTACTGGACAGGTAATTCTTGCTTAGATATTGGGCCTCTTTTGGGGTTTCATGTGAGAATTTTAGACATCTGTTCTTAATCGTTCTATTTCATGACAGCGTGTTCTCGATGCCCTATTCCCTTCAGTGCTTGGTGGTACTTGTGCCATACCTGGTGCTTTTGGCTGTGGAAAAACAGTGATTAGTCAAGCTCTTTCCAAGGTAAGTCTCATATTTCTAAACATTTACAGCAACAACAATATACCCAGTGGAATTCCCACAAGTGGGGCCTAGGAGGGTAGAATGTACACAGACCTTACCACTACCTTATAGAAGTAGAGAGGTTGTTTTCTGGGAACCCTCGTCTCCTAAATTAGAAGTGATCCTCAGGAAGCTCATCAAGGTTTTTTTTTCGTGTTAATGATGAATGCAGTACTCTAACTCGGATACTGTCGTGTACGTTGGATGTGGAGAGCGAGGGAATGAAATGGCAGAGGTACGGAGTTTTTCCGCTCTACTTGCAAGCACGGTTATTATTATCTTGAGTCACATTGCAGAAGATACTTCTTTGTAGGTGCTTATGGATTTCCCTCAATTGACAATGACATTGCCGGATGGACGTGAAGAGTCTGTCATGAAACGTACCACACTAGTTGCTAATACTTCAAACATGCCTGTGGCTGCTCGTGAGGCTTCAATCTATACAGGTTGATACTTTCTTCACTCTCTAATATTCTTACTATGTCAACACGTCCTCTGAGAAGGTCCTTCATTATGCCATTTACCAATTGATCTTATCTCATCATGTAATTTTCCTGTAGTATGGTAGATGCTTGTTGAGGGTGATTGACAATAGATGCCTGTTGCTCTAATGACACAGTCTCTATATGTCATTGATGTTTTAGACTCATTATAGGGGGGGGATAGAACAGTGCTTTTAGAGTTCATTATATCTCAATATGATTTTCCGTACAACCCATGCACTAGAAACAGAAACAGTTACCAATCTAAAAAATGTCTCTCCTGTCTTGCTCTTTATAAAAAAAGAATGACAATTGGCCAGTCGAATAAGTATAATTGCTTAGCTATAAAATTATAGCTAACATAAGATTTGTTGTTTTTATCCTGCCCCACCTCCACCCTGTATAAACCCACTTCACATAGTTTGCTATTTTTTTTACTAAAAGAAATTAGAAACTCGTAATTGAAGTATTTTTTTTCGACTGATCACCTCCTCTTTGTCATACACTGAGTTATATATTCCAGGTGTTCTTTTCCTGACTTATGCATGTGTAATGACGTCTATTCGATGGTTTTAATTTGTTATATGGATATATTTATTGAGATTGAGAAAGAAAAAGATTAGTTTTAGATCAATCAAGAATAAAGTGAATGAAAAGATTGAGTTGTTAATGTTTCATAAATTTTAAATGTCTTTCTACAGAGTTAACTGGGTATCTTCCAAATTTTTACAATCTGTGTATTACTTGCATGTACTTCTACATTTTATTTGATCATTCTTTCATTTAAATTCCTTGGTTATATTTTAATCACATCATATACATATAATTCTCTGTATTATACACTTAATCAATTCTTAGTTTTTATTAGTAGCTTTTTTTTTTTGGGTTTTAACCTGCATCGACCTGCAACCTGCCCGTGCCACATCATTTTTTGGAAAATATTGTTTGAACCCGCCTGCACCTGTATAGCCTTAATCCTGCCCTGCCCGCTGCAATCCCTAACCCTCTGTCTGAATGGTTCCCATGGTTCCATAATGTACCATACTATATGGTACGGTATATTACTATACAGTACAAGACAATACAATGCTTGAATAAACTGTATGGTTTGCTTGTTTGGTTTGATGTATGATACTTTATCGTAATTATAAATTTACAAAAATACTCTTAATTATTATAAATATTAAATTTATCAATATTTTCTTAATTTTAAAAAAATAAAAGTAATAACTAAAATAGTAGTCAATTACTTCTTACCTTTGTCAAAAAAATAATAGTAGTCAATTATATAAGCTTATAGCCCAAAGCTGAAGTAACTTAATTTATATGAAATAAGAGAAATAAAAATGTAAGAGCTTTTAAAAAACGAACCTAAAAATATAGATTGAAATGTGGGAAAGAAGACTGGAGGCGGAAGAGAAGCTTCAAAGGTTGATGCGGAGGAGAGGGAGTAATACGACTGTAAAAACAATAGATATATTAGGGTAAAGTTTAATAAAGAATAAAGAGTAAATTAGAACTATTTAAAAAAGAGTAGTCAATTGGAAAAAGAAAAAAAGTAAATGAGGGTTTCATTGTTATAAAATCATGAGGGTTTCATGGTTATAAAATCATGAAACCAAACCAAACCACACCATGTAATTAAAGAAACAATCGAAGCAAATGTGTTTCTCTACCTAACCATACCATACTATGGAAAACTATCATCCAAACAAGGTATAAGTCTGTTTCCTCTTTGCTCCAGCACCTGTTTATTTGTACAAAATAAAAGGGTGTTGCACTTTTTTGTTCTTTGTATGTTCATGCTCATGTGGATGCTTTCTACTGAGTGCTGCTTCCTACGCTTACAAAATTAATGTCATCTTATATTCGAATGAAGATTTTTCTTCTCTGGAAATAGCAAGCACTTCTTGATAGACAAATGCAGTTCTTCAGCTTTTGTCATTATGATTTTCAGGTATTACTATAGCAGAATACTTCAGAGATATGGGCTACAATGTCAGTATGATGGCAGATTCGACATCTCGCTGGGCAGAAGCTCTACGTGAAATCTCAGGTCGATTGGTGAGTAGACCATTCTTTCTATTGCAACAAGTTGAATAACCTCTTCATTCTTTCAGTTACAGCAGCTAAAATATTCTCCTGTTCTAGTCAACTGATACTTTAAGGTTCTTTTATCATTTTTTTTGGCACTGTCAGTACTTGACTCGATATATTGTCCATCCCTTGCACAGATAGACATTTTAAACTAAAATCTGCATGAAATCCAAATTTCTGTAAACTCATGGTGTCAAGCAGACCTGATTTTATTTCATATTAAAAATGAAGCAGATTTGACTGACCATTAGTGAAAATGTATCATCCATGGTCTCTTAAAGAGGTTACAGATAAGGTTTACTGACTTGCAGCTGATATTATGGGGTTCAAACTAATTCTTGACTTTTAGTAATTAAAATTTAACTCCTATCTTGGGTGAGATTCTGATCAGTTTGCTCCTAACACAAGGAAAACTAATTTACTTTTATCTTTAATTTCTTAGCATAGATGCTTTTTGACATGTGATCTGCTGCCCCGATAAGAGTCTATTTTAACCAATGTGGCAACTTGTGGGAATCTCTTGGATTATGTAAAACCTTCACAGAGTAGAATAGTTTCACGTTACTACTTTCCAAATGTGGAGATATGCTGTTTTTCTATTTGCTTCATGTATGTTGATACACTATGAACCTTTCAGGCAGAAATGCCTGCAGACAGTGGATATCCTGCTTATTTGGCAGCACGTTTGGCATCTTTCTATGAGCGTGCTGGTAAAGTTAAGTGTCTTGGTGGACCAGAGAGGACTGGTAGTGTGACAATTGTTGGTGCTGTTTCTCCTCCAGGAGGAGATTTTTCAGATCCTGTTACATCTGCAACCCTTGGTATTGTTCAGGCAAGTAAAGCACGATCTTCATTACTGGACTCTTTGTGGTTCCTGCCACTGCCAGCTTTCTCTAACATTATTCTTCTGCAGGTCTTCTGGGGTCTGGATAAGAAATTGGCTCAAAGGAAACACTTTCCCTCTGTAAATTGGCTTATTTCCTATTCAAAATACTCGAAGGTTTGCTTTTTACACTTATATGCATACTCTGCAAATTTGAAGCTTATTTTTCTGTTCATTGACGAAAAACGGCTTCTCGTTGACTTGATATTTTTTTCTGTTCAGGCACTCGAGTCCTTTTATGAGAAGTTTGATCCTGATTTTATTGACATAAGGACAAAAGCTCGTGAGGTGCTGCAGAGGGAGGATGACTTGAATGAAATTGTTCAAGTATGTCCTATTTTACCTTTTTCTGGAGTTTTATGTGATAAAATCACCATATTTAATTCACATAGGAGAAGGGGATGGGGGTGGGGTTGATGTAGCTCTACCTTTAGACCTATTTTGTTTTAAGGAGCCTTTTTCACTTGTATTTGGTCCGATGATTGTTGATATGGACATAGAAGCGTCTTTGCTCAAAGTCTATTTGCCAGCCTTTGTACTCTCTGTCTTCCTTGTTTGTTAACCTTGAAAGCCAGACTGAGAAGTCATGTTGCGAAGGAGGGATTCAAGAGGGATTGTGTTGTGTGGAAAAGAAATTGGTTATAAGCTGGGTGAACTTTGGTCCCTGAGTGTATGTCAAAGTTCTAAATTTCCTAGTTTAATGACCTTTGCAATTATTGAGGAAAGAACCCAACCATTCAATTCAAAATATTAAGGCGATGGGTAGAGGGGCCAATACATTATAAAGCCCTTTTGGAGGAAACAATTGATGACAACTGACCAGCAAGTGTACTGCTCTAACACCTTCCTGCACGTGTAACCTGGTTCTTAGGTTTACACATGGACAAAATATTTCCTTTTTCCCTTTGAGAAGATAAAGAGTGGACTTAAATATAGAGAGAAGGATCAGTTTCACAAACTCAAGAGTGGGCCTGGATTTGAAAGGAGAGTAGGTTCAGCATGCTAAGGAGTGAGCCTAGAGCGAAATTTGTGGTTCAACGGGGTGATTTTGGAGAGAGGAAGCACAGAGTGGCGCTATGGCCTTTCTTTATTGAAAGAGGAGCCAAAACAATAGAACATGATGAAAGAAAGTTGTTTTTTGTAAGGTAAAGTCGTATATATAAGAGTCAGCATCAAGGATATGCTGGTATAGACAACTGAGTCCATCAAAAGTAGCTCTCACAGATTGTGAAGAGATCTAATAAAATCAACTGTATTTTCTACTTCATCACTCTTGTACATTTGCATCTTTCCTCAAAAAGAAAGTAAAGAAATGCAATTAAACTTAAGACCAGATATATTTTCCTATTTTTTGTTGAGTTTTCTCCTGTCTATATAATCCACCAAATGCGAAGTAGTATTGGGAGAAGTGATTAGACAGGACATGACACACTTGTAGCTTATTGAGGGTAATGACCCTAGATCGGAAGATATGGATCGAGGATTAGGGTAGAAGGTTTGATTCTTGCACAACTATATTAATTCTATGATGTGTTTATATTACAACAGAGATGGAATTGATGATTTCCTGGAAGTAAACACTATACACGCCAAAAGAGAGCCAAAAGAGAAATCTATCAGTTTGTAACATCATGTTTGGCATGTCTTAGCAGCAGCACAATTTTCCAGCCATTTTCAACTTTGGTGAAACCTTCTTGCATGCCCCTGCTGACCAAATTTAGATGTTTAAAATCAGTCATTCAATTCCAAGGCATACCATATGTTGTCGTGTTATAAAATTAAAATTTTAGTCTTGAAAAGGAAATTAAGTTAATGTTTACCATCTGGCAAGTGGCAAGTAGTAAAAGTCAAAAACAGTCCCATCGCTCCTTTCCCATTCTCGTGTAGGTTCTTCATTCCTCACAAAAGCAAGGCTTATTACTCATCAAGATCCATCATGATTTAGTCATAGCAGTGAAAGAACCTGAAAAGAAAGAAGAAAAAATGTCAGCCATATATTGATACTGAAACACTGTATATCTTTATCACCTGCTCAAGCCACAAATAGGTAAATAGATTAGAATTTTCACATTGTGAGTAAAACTAAAAACTTATCATAGAACCAGTGAGTTTTCTAATTTCTCATTGAAACTTAAATTTCAGATCTTAAATTCCAAGAAAAGTACCATAGCCAACAGAATAGAAACCAGACAGTACCTGAGGCAACTTGCGACTAGAAATAAAGAACGAGGTAATCCTTGAGCAAAAACTATTACCAGTTATTATTAACCTCTAATATAGGTCCTAATCAGATTACACACACTCATAAACTCAAAATAATTTAAAAGTATTATTTAAGATACGAGCTAAAATGTAGGGCGGAATCCTGAATTAAAACATGATGAAGAAAGTGCAACAACCTTGAGGCTGCCCTAATACACAAGAAGATAAAAAGGGTAGAAAACAAATCCTAGAAGAGTAACTAACCTGAAATTAGCAGTTTCAGATAGTCAGACTCTGACTAGATGGTGGTGGTTCGGCTATTCTTGTGTGAATGTTCAGTGTTCTAGGAAAAAATGGTGGTCAAAAGAATCCCTACTTTTACTTTGCCCTAAATTGACTCTTTAGTCTGATATACGGGTTTGTACTGACGTGATGGGCCTTATGGGCAATGGACTAACTAATGGGTTGTACAAAATCTGATGTTATATTCACTAAATATTTCGGTATTCAGTTTTATTCACTAAATATTTCAGCATTTGGTAGTACCAAATACCGAATGGTATTAGTATATAGTACCAAATACCATATTTCTGAAATTTTACTCCTGAATACCGTACTGAAAACCGAATAACTGAAACTCTTGATCTGATTCAGTAATTCGGTTTTTGGTGACATATTGCCAGTCTAGCTTCACTATATTTCCTTTTCATATTTGATTTATCATGCTTTACTTGGGGTGAGGGTCTATCAGAAACAACCGCTCTACCTTCACAAGGTTGCGTACAGAATGCTCTCGTGAACCCCATTTTTGTGGGATTATATCCGGTATTGTTGTTGTATATAATCCACCAAATAGCCTCTGGAATTGCATTCCAGACTCTTGAATTAGCATCCCGTAGACCCTTTATTACCAACCCTTGTAGAAGCTCCCATGTGTCTCTTGGCATAGTGAACTTCAGACCCAAAATAGTTAAAAACATGTCCCACAATTCTGTAATAATCTTGCAATACATAAAAAGATGGGTTTGCATCTTCTTAAGGGAATACACTAAATTGGATCTTGCCTTCTGCAGCTTGTCGGAAAGGATGCTTTAGCTGAAACAGATAAGATTACGTTGGAAACTGCCAAGCTTTTAAGGGAGGACTACCTTGCACAAAATGCTTTTACGCCGTAAGTTATATAAATCAATGGTGATGCCTTATTCTTGAAGGAATTGCGATCATCATGGACTCACTTTATTTGTCTTATGACAGATATGATAAGTTCTGCCCTTTCTACAAATCTGTTTGGATGTTGCGCAACATTATCCACTTCTATAACTTGGCCAACCAGGTAAGATAGTCTAGCATTCACTGCATCAAGATCTTCCTTCTGTATTTCCTTCAGACTGCATTCTTCCCATTCCTTGGATAATGCTATGTTCTGATGATGATTGTTAGTTTTATGCTCTTACATCTCCATTTTGTCACATTTAGTAAGACTTGGTTGCTTTTGGGACAAGTGTGATCAGACCAGCAAGTAGAGAAAATTGAATCTTGGATACCTTGTAACATTTCTGTTGTAATCTTTTGCACAGGCCGTTGAACGAGGAGCTGGTATGGATGGACAGAAAATCACTTACACTCTCATTAAGCACCGTCTAGGAGATTTGTTCTACCGTTTGGTGTAAGTTACTGCTGCCTAGACATGGACTTTTTTCTATGATATCATGTTATCTTGTCTAGTAAATATATCCCCGATTCTTCAACCAGTAAAAATTAAAAAGATGTCCTGCTGCCAGTCCTTGCCCAAATTCCCTGCTTTTTACACCTCCATTTCTCACAGGTCCCAAAAGTTTGAGGATCCAGCTGAAGGAGAGGATGCTCTGGTGGCCAAGTTTAAGAAGCTTCATGATGATTTGGTTGCTGGTTTCCGCAACCTTGAGGATGAGACTCGATAATCGCGATTTGCTGATACGTGCAGTTTTGTAGGGATCGACCATATTCTTGAGAAGCAAATAATTCTGTGGTCTTCTACAATGTAAGAACACATTAAGTCAGTTGTGTGCAGTTTTCCACAATGGACGTCTGGATCCATGAAATCTGGAGAAATCAAAATGGAAAAAAAAATTGTGCTTGTTCAGTAGTCTTTTGTATGGTTGCTGTATCTCTGTTTATCCAATAGCATGGCGTTAAATATTTATCTTTAGTTCTGAGTTTATCATCAGACTTGAAGAATAAAGCTGCAATTATGTATTTATACCTAAGCGATATTACTTGGGTACAATGTTTGTTTGTTCTTTAATTTATTGAACAGATGTGAAATAATTAATAACAAGGTCTTGAGGGTGCACCTCTCATGAAGATGCTGGTCCCCGTTTGATTTACATTTTTCAGTTTACAGTTAGTTATTTCAACATCTCAGTTTAGACTAGGAATGACAGACGAGTGGATCAAGTTGTTAATCAAAAATAAATAAAATACTCTACTTGATTCATATTTTAAATAGGTAAAAATAAGTTATATATTGGTAAATATAAATATTCATATTATAGTATGGAATAATTTCTATAATTTCAAAAACAAACCACTTTACCACTTCTCACTCCTACCTCCATTAAAACTAATTTTTTAATTTATTTTTTCTTAAAAATTTGTTACCCTCTTCCCTCACTCGGCTCCCAAACCACCCCCCATTACTTGAAAAAAATAATTTTTTTTCTTTAAATTTTTTTCTTTTTTTGTTTTTTAAAAGATCTTAAACTTTTTCATCCCCCAAACCTCTACCATACCCCCCA
>JAABOM020000012.1:18544545-18557529 GCA_011800125.2 Solanum clarkiae | reverse complement strand
TAATCGTCGGATAACTGCATTTAGCAGCCATTTCAAGTGCTTAAAACCTTCTTGAAATGGAAATGTGAACCCGAACTTGTTTTTTTGAAATTTTAAAAGATTTCTCTGTTAGTCTTTTAAAATATTTTAATGGCTTCCTAATTATCCGCAAAATTAGGTGGCGACTCTGTGTCCTTTCGAATTTCAAGAATTAGTTTTGCTCAAATTAATTGAGTTTAGATTGATTCTCGATTTTCGAACAATTTTCAATTTTATATTTTTTAAAAGCCGGTCATTTTTCGGCGTAACACATTACATACTCTTTTTTTTTTTTTATAATGAGTTAAAGTGTTATAAATCTTTTAAAGAAAGTGTTAAAAATCTTTTAAAGAAATTATATATTTGAATTTATATTTTTAGTTAAAATTATTATATGTGTTCATATGTGTTGCTACTTCTTTTTTTAAAAATTAGGATGGAGTTATTTTTCAGATGACAAATATTTATGATGATTTGTTTAAAAAAAAAACATAGTATGTGAGTTATCTTATATTATTTGAGGTGTGCAACCCGCAATCCGAACTGAGGACGATTTTTTTGGAGTTAGCTTGTCCTAGCAACGGTATTGGATCAGAAAGCAAGACAGAATAGGCTCTTGTTTTTCATATTTATTATTAGAATTAGTTTAGTATACATGCTTTGTCCGTATATGTCGTTTCAATTTAAAAATTATATAAATAATATTTGCTATTAAATAAATACAATATTTTGTGTAAACAAAATTAAATAAATATTATTAGCTTGATGCAATTATTTTGATCTATTGTGAACTGACAAAGATGAGAAAAATCAATTTAATTACTTATAATACAGATATGTTAATAGTTTATGAATACATAAAGTAATAATTTGGAGTTGATTAGTCAGAAGTTAATTAATTAATTAAAATTTAATATGAAAAAAGACACCTAAATATAAAAGAAATAGTTTAATGTCTACAATGTGATAAAACTGATTTTTTTTTCTTTTTAAATTTGTTATTTACAAACTTTTTTTAAACAAAATATTTGATAGTCAAGATTATAACTAATTTCAAAGTTTTAAATATTAGAATAATAATAATATTTTTCCTTTTATTTCCTTCATAACTTAGAGAATTATTTATATAGAATAGTTCTAGATCAAAAGTGAAAAATATAAAAAAAAATTTATTCCAAAAGTGAATGTTGAAGCTAAATAACTAAAAGATAAAATAATAAATTAAGAAAAATAATGAAAAGATGATTTTGTCTAGAGTAGAGTAAGGAAAGATAAAAAGTTCAAACAATATCTTAATAGTTTTCACACTTAGAATATTTAAGTATGCTTCTCCTTCCCACTAAATAACCTACCTATAAAATTAAAAAAAAAGATATATTTTCGACAATTCACGCCTACTACTCAACTTATACCCAATCCATCCATATATCTTATATTTTATTCCATATACATATAAAAGAGAATGTTAAGCTCATCTATGTGGCAACTCAACATTCCTGCTCCTTTAAACTTACGACACCTATTCGTTAATAATAGCCATTATTATACACAAAATTGTCTTCATCCTTACTTGAATAGAATTATTATCAAACAATGTATTTCTCCTATCTCATTAACAAAGTAATTTTGGATTTTCAAATGATTTGGACTTTTTTTTTCCAAACTAGAGGATAATCAATTTGCCCTTTTCCTAGTTATGATTATATATTAGCAAAAATATAGGGGATTAAAAAACCCTCTCGCAAGTCCACTATATGCTTCTGTTTTCTCGACTCTTTCTCCTTTCATGGACTCATCCTTCGCCCACAAGCGACACTTGGACACCGCCACCACACTTGATACTTCCACCGCCTCCACTCCCCCCAAGCGCCGCCACCAACTGCTGCCTTCCTCTGCAACTCCGCCGTCCAATTCCTTCCGTACACCACCACCACCTCCGTCATTTCCGAAGCTCTCTCCCGGTGAAGCATTCTTCCGAATCCTCTGTCCGGCGGACAAAACTGGCGGTGTAATCGGAAAAGGTGGAGCTATAATCAGACAGCTCAGAGAGGATACCGGTGCTAAGATTCGCATTGACGATTCGCTATCCGGCTGCGATGAGCGTGTTATCGTTGTTATAGCCGACTCGACGAAGAAAGATGCTGCTAATTCTAATCATGGCAGCTCGGATGCTGGTAGTTTAAATGCTGAAGAATCAGCTTATTCGGCTGTCAACGATGAGTCATCATCCCAGGCTCAGCGGGCGTTGATTAGAGTACTCGAGAGAATCTGGAAAGTGGATGAGGAGGGGAATGCGGTTCAATCGGAAGGAGAAGGGAGGAAGGATGAATTTAGCGATGGGCGGAGTCCACAAGCAGTGGTGGTTTGTAGGCTATTAGCACCGAGTAATCAGGTTGGAAGCGTGCTGGGAAAAGGGGGGAAGATTATTGAGAAGATAAGGCAGGAGACTGGAGCTCAAGTTAGGGTTTTGCCTAAAGATCAGTTGCCTGCTTGTGCATTACCTGGTGACGAGTTAATTCAGGCAATGCACTTTCTTCCTAATTTCCAGTTGTCTTGAATTAAATCATATGTGGAATAATTTGTTCACTTGCAGGTTTCATGTTACTGTTTCTGTACACGTCTCTTCGTACTGAAGTTGAATTTTATGCTTGATTGATAATCTAGTCATGCTCATAGCTTCCATGTACCTAAACGAACACCAGATGAAAGAGAGAATTCATCCAATGTATAATTTAGCTAAATACACAAAAAGGCTGAATAAATGAAGTTCCTTACTGATAGATTCTCTGTTGTCTTGTGTGCTCACCCGCCCATAGTAATTTCACAGCAGTATCCAAAATGGAGATTAAGAGGAAGAAGTTGGAATATAGATAAATATACTTGTGTTTGTCGAGATGTATTGGAAGAATAGTTGGAAGACAGAAAAAGGAGTTGGAAAAGATGTTACATCTAATTGAAAATATCACGTAGCAGTATGTTTTCTGTCCAATTTACTATATGAAGATTGTTAGTTCTGCCTATAAAGGAAATAAGTTATTTAGAACTGTCAAGAGTGGAAGCAGACCAAATAAAGCTGAGCGAAGGGAGTATGCTTTTGGAAGTCAGTAACTTGAACGTGATGGATGCAAATAATAAAAAGGAATAAAAGGAACAACATGATGTAAGACAAAATATATATTTGTAAGAGTAATTTCTCAAGAAAATATATATTTGTAAGAGTAACATATTGCATGAGTGAGGTTGAGATATATCAATCTAGTGTACAACATATCATGTCTAAGTAGCTCTCTCCCCCATATAAGAGGTGTATACGAAATAGGAGCCCTATGCGATAGACTTCCTTCCTACTAGGGATGGCAATGGGGCAACACGATGGCGGGGCGGGGCAACGAAGGGAAGGACTGGACAGGGAAAGGTAGGGCAATATTTAAATGGGGCAGGGTGGAGCCTGGCGGGTCAACACCAGTATTTTTAGAACTTCAAATAGAGTAGGGCAGGGCAGGGCAGGGCAGCGGTGGGTTGTGTTGGGCCAAAAGGCCCAATATTTTAGCTGAGCTTCGGCTCATAATCTACAAAGTAAAATCATTCATGGTTAAAATTATAAACAAGGATTGGTGCCATATATTTTCCATTTTCCTCTTCCGACCCTTATAGCATAATCATAATCAATATCTGTGCGCGCTAAGTGAAAGGAGAATTCTCTCCCTGTAGATCTTATAGTTCTCGCTATTTTTTGAAATATAATATCAAAGAAATTTGCAAGTTACATAACTGTAAAAATATACTTGCATACTTAACATAAATTTGAGGCAAATACTATAAAATTGAATCTATCAACATAAAATTGTTGGTGGGCTAAATTTTATTCAATTAGATTTACGTTGTACGATAAAATTTAGACTAGCATGATATTATATATTTATGATACAACTATTAAATTCTCATTCATAATTCATATAGGTAATTATGAGAAGTATTTAATATTTTATCCTAATTATATGTGCGGCCCAATAATAAGAGCTCGAGTTATATCTTGGGAGTATATGAATTGACAGAAACAATAGGTCTTTTGATGGGACTTCAACTCCTAACTGCTCTTTGAAATCAAAAAGTCTAGTGAATCTTTATAGCTGGTGCAAATGATGTGATTTCCCTTGTGGACTTCATTAGCTTCCCCTCATTAGCTTAAGAACTTTGAGTTTTTGCTATGGGTTTTAACTCCTAGATCTCAATTGTTTTTTTAACAATTCTGGAGTTATCATCTATTTTCTTTGTACCTATGATGCCTTCTAATACAGATTCTTACTTCATTAAAAAAAAGGAAAGGGTTCTTGAATTATAATATCGTGGATAATTAATCACAATCTAATTCTAAACTTTCTTTACGTGATCCTTAACTTTTAAATTTTATTTAATGAAAGATTTATTTAATGAAAGATGGCGTGGCTAATCTTCGAAATAAAATTATAGATAACTCAGACATTGATCATTATTTAATCTCTATAATTTCCGTATGTGATCCAATATTATTTTAAACAAGTTTGTTGTGGCTAAATCTCAATTAAGAAAACTACATGAATCACTAGGCATTAAATTGAAATCTTCTACAAGATTTATTGTTGAATATTATGCAATAAACTTAAACTTCACGTGCTTAAATATGTATATGTAAAGAGAGACAAACATTACATACAGACACAGTAAACATAATAATGAAAGCAAATCATATTCAAACCTGGTGAATTGCATACGACCACAACAAAACTTTGCTCAATTTCAGTAAAGGCAATTCCAACAGATAAATCATTTATCTAGCATCTTTATTAAGCCCAAACAAAATTGAGCAAACTGCATAAATATAATAAAACCAAATTTAGAGACCTAAGAGTCATATAGATCTCTAGTTGCTTCCCCACTGACACGCTGAAACCAAAACAATAGTTTCTTTGCTTTTTGTTATTACTTTATTAATTTACGTTACATAAATAAAAGACAAAAAGTCATAAGTGACTGTGGGGTGCATGACACGAATAAATGCAGAACTTCAAGACTTCAACCACATTGCAACACCAAAAACACGCTATCTAGGTTGTCTTCTTCCTCTTGTCGGGTCATTCGACCCGTTTGAAAAACTCAATTCGTGTTATAAAATTGCAGAATGCTAGAAAGTCTATTTGCATAAGATTTCTACCATTAGAATGCTTCAAAAGTTCCAAACAAGAAATAAAATTAAGACCATTTTGAGCGTTTTTTTCAAATTCCAAATCCCATCACGGCAAAGGTTAAATGTATTGCTCTAATACCAAATGTTACAGAGCAATAGCGCAGTGGAAATAAAGATCAGCATACCTCCTGCCATTGTCAGGGAGTAGTTGGAGTCGACGGCGTTTGTCAGCTGTGTTCTAGTGAGTCTTTTCTACTCCAAAAACCTTCTAAGCACTCAAACCTCACTCTTAGATGGTATGAAATTTAAAGAATGATGTGCTTAGTGATTGAGCCAAATGTCATATCTACAACTGTGCTTCCACCAAGAATGGCCAGCATTTGCTGTGATTGACAGCAGTTTCTAAGAAGTTATGGGAAGTTATCAACCTTTAGAATAGTGGGATAGGTCCATGACATACAGACCATGTTTGCATAATGCTAAGAGTTCCTTTCTGATAAATTCTCTGTTGTCTTGTGTGCTCACCTGCCCAAAGTAGTTTCACAGCAGTATCCAAATGAAGATTAAGAGGAAGAAGTTGGAATGTATATATTAATATGCTTGAGTTTGTATGAGTATGTCAGTATAGCAGAGCCACATGCTGAATTGATTTCTTAGCTTTATTTGAGAATGAACTGTGTTCATTTCATTGATTATCTCTGTTTCGCTTGTGTGATTATGTTACTCTGTATATGGTTTTGACTGTTGTGGGAATATCTTTGTGTGCAGATAACTGGAAGCTTTTCAACTGTGAGAAAAGCTCTATTGTCTGTTTCAAGCTGTCTTCAGGACTCAAGGGTAGATTTAGTAAATCCCTCTACCCCCAAATTTTCAGGGATGGCACATAATGGAACTGGTTATCACACGCCTGAGCAGTTCTCGAGGAGTTCTGGTGTTGAGAGTGCTGGTATCAACCACCGGATGGTCTTTGAGGAAGAGGTCGTGTTTAAGATGTTGTGTCCAGTTGACAAGGTTGGAAATTTGATAGGAAAAGGCGGCTCAATTGTTAAGGTGATACAGACTGAAACTGGTGCATCTGTCAAGGTTGCCGATCCGGTATCTGATTTTGATGAAAGAATTGTTGTGATATCTGCAAGAGAGGTGTGTAGACTGACAATTAACTAAGCTACTGTTTCTTCCTTTTCTCACAGCCCCACTTGCATTTCGTATGTTAAAGTTATGTGCTCACTTCTTTTTGGGCCACCTTCACGGTCATATTATCTGCTGCATAGAGTCAATTTGAAGATTTTTTGAACTTGTTCGGTTGATAATGGCGTTAGAAGGAACGGGTGTTGACCTTTTAGCCTTGCGGCTCTATCCTTGCAAAGCTTTTTATATGGAATCAGCTTCTTTGTTGTTTCTGCAGAACCTGGAGCAAAGACATTCCCCTGCTCAGGAAGCTCTTATGCGTGTCCAGGGAAGACTTGTTGAGATTGGATTTGAACCAGGAGCTGCAGTTGTATCAAGGCTTCTGGTACATGCACGTCTCATGAATTGTGTCTTTGGTAATGGAGGTTTCCTAATTGCTGAATTGCGACGACTCACTGGTGCTAGCATTCGTATTTTTCCCAGAGAACAATCTCCAAAATACGGTTTACACACAGAAGAAGTTTTACAGGTAGATACAGATTTTCCTTGAAGTTTATTCTCAAAAATATGTAAGACTTCACATCTCAGCTAGGTTGTCTTTGGGTTTTTGTCTGTTAAATAGTACCTCAGCTATACAGCTCATATTGCCTGGAATTTTCTCTTTGGAATGTCGGGTGGTGGCAATGGGGGTGACATGGGTCAGTGGGCGGGAGTTGTTACATTGAGATTATTATGCTGATAGAGAAATCATAATGTTTTGTCGATGATCATCGGGGATACATATTTTTCTGTTTCAGTATTTCTTAGATTTCCAGACTACACTGTATGCTGTTTGTTGTTGTATTTGTTAGATTTCTTGTAGAAATAAATATCAATCTCAAATAAATTGAATTGCATTTCTACCTGGGGTGGAGAGGAAGTAGTATTTATGATGTATGTTAGTATTTGGATAGACAAGTTGGTGATGATCATCAAAGAGACGTGTTTTCCATGTCTATGTTTTATATATTTACTAGATGAACTTGTATCTGATATAAATTGAGTTGCATTCTGTCTCAATTGGTGGAACTTACCTTCACAAGTGCTATGTGAAAAAGATAAATGAGAAGGGAGTTCCAACCTTGTTATCTTCTTCCCTTTGTATTTTTTACTGATTGTGAGAGAATTTTCCAATTGGCTCCTGATGTTTGAATTCTTTACAGGTTATTGGGAGCATGCAATCTGTGCAGGATGCTTTGTTTCAAATTACTTGTAGGCTCCGTGATGCAATGTTTCCCGGAAAACCACATGTTTTAACTATTGCCCCTCCGCATTTCCCCCCTTACTCTGAAATTCCATCCCCATCATTCAGGCCAAGGCACGATCCTGCTTCTCCTAGTTATCACTCGCCCGTTGGCTATCCTCATGGTATGCTAAATACTTGGTATTCCACCCAAACCCTATGAACTGCTGCCTGCTTTTGTACATGATTTAGACTGTAATGGTTTTTCTCAGATCGTGCTCCCCATTTCTATCGCCATGAGAGACAAGGGCATGTTCCCTTTTTTGATAGACCTCCTTCACCTGGAAGATGGGGTCCTCAGGTTTGTTGGGGCTCCTTCCAGTAAATATAAATTATTGATATATTTTTATGACGGTTGCATTCCGTCTATTTACTTTCCTACTTGCTTTTTATCCAGGCCATCAATTCTAGATATACAGCTGGGATGGCTGATTGTAGCAGTGCCAGGTAACTTGTTTTCATCTGCTTGGATCTAATGTATTAGGCAATGTTGTCAAAGGCACGCTAAGCCCCGAAGCGAGGCTCAAAGCGTGTTGAGCGCTTCACCTCGCTTTATGTGTGCTTTAGTGTCATCATCAAGGTTCCAGGGCATACTTTTCCTTGCCAATGAGCCTCCTCTGAGGAGGTGACACTAAACATTGGTATTTCACTTTATCATAATTTTTATTCAATTTCTTTGATCATATATTTGTCATTCATGTTTATAATTACTAGTCGTGGACAAAACATATATATTTGTATTTTTTTCCTCCCTTTGCACCTTTTTCCATTAAAGCCCACACTTTATTTGCACTTTGCGCTTAAAGCCCCAACAGACCTTAGAGCTTTTTTGCGTGTTTCGCCTTTGATAACACTGTTATTAGGTTGCTTAAGAGATTTGAGAACACTACAAATAACTAGAAGCCTTCCATTGAATCTCCCACAGGAGAGCTGGGTTGGGTGTATTAAAGGACTCACCAGTTTCTGATTTACTTGGTAAACTTATTTCCTTTTTGGGCTACTAGTTTGATCTCCCTTGTGCAGCTTTAAGTGAGAGCAATGGACAATTAGTTGGTCATGGCTTAATTAAGTTTGTCCCAAGCTACAGCCATGAAGCAACTGAGGCCTAATAAATGATTTTCAGATGCTATTATGAGTTTAAAAACTTTCCAGAAGCATGAACTCAAATTCACTATTTTCCATTTTTGTCGGGGAAGTTATATATCGTGGTATGCACAACATAGACAAGCCATGTAAAAGTACTTGTATCCCTGTGGAAGTAAGTCAAGAAGTGGTCTTAAAAGAGACAGCATAGAAGATATGCTATTGCAGTCTTCAAATTCTGTTAACCTGGTTTTGGCCGCTGGACCTTTATAAAAACTGGGCAAACGTGAGTATGTAGCTCTGCCTTTTGAGCTGGATGAGGGCAGGTCTGTTAAGTTCTTTAGTTTCCCGTAATTTGCATTTGTCTGTAAGTTGAAAAGTTCTTATAAACAGTGTTTCTAGATAGATACACATATATTACATTGTGAGATAGTATATCCTTTACTGAAAAGTAAAACAATTCTACCTAGGGTGGGAATATTGTATTTAGAGGGAGCAACTGCTCTCTTATAAGGATAATATCCTCCTAAAACTTCAAAGGTGAGTCAGTAGAATGTCTGCAGTGCTTACAGATCAACTTTTTTAAGATTTGAGTTGTAAAGTTTGTGCTGGAGACGATTGAAGTCCTTAAATAAAAGTTAGAACTGGAAAATAGTATAAAGATAGTCTGTTGGAGATACTTGAGGTGCTCCATTCATTTCTAATGGGATTAAAGAGAGAGGGGTGCAGAATCTATACAAATTTTAGAGTTCTTTGATCTACATTCCTCCTTTTTTTTGGGATCAGTTCGTATTCTTGTTTAATTTGTCCTGTATAATTTCTCTTTCATATTTTGCCATCGCTTTGTGTATCTACTACGTTAAACTATCTGTTGCAGTGAGACAGCACCTAATTTTCCAGGCATTGTTGTTGAAGTTGTAATTCCTCAGATGTTGTTAAAATATGTTTATGGAGAGGATTCAAGCAACCTTCGTGATATCGCAAGGGTAAGTCAGTTTGCTCTAGGAAACTCTCTCTCTTCTCTTAGGTAAAGTAAGTTAACATTTGTGTTTGGTATTCAGATTTCAGGTGCTAAGGTTGTAATCCATGATCCTGTTGCTGGTGCTACAGAAGGCACTGCTGTTTTATCAGGGACACCAGATCAAGTGCAAGCCGCGCAGACCCTTATTCATGGCTTCATCTTTGCTGAGCAGGACGCGTAGAGCTTATTTCTTTATCTAGATCCTAGAGGTAGGGCATGCAGTCGTTTGTTTTTCTCTTGCAATTCAGTTGACATGTATTTTGTTATAGTAAAATAAGTTCAAAAAAATTGTTGGAACATGTAGGAAGATCATAGTGTATATGGGAATATCAAACAACAGTCTAAAGGTAAAAACATTAACAAAGTGGAAAGACGGAGAATGCAGCAGATATTCAGGAAGGAAAAAAGTCAGCTATACCTGTTTACTTCATCATACTTTGGTGCGAGTATATTGCAGGGCAAAAATCATATAGTATATGTAAATGTTAAAGCAACAAGCACATGAATTTGTCAGTTCACTTGATTCTACTAGGAACATAATCATGTGGTACTGTAAGAAATACAATGTAGATGTATCTTTCTGTTGTTAGTTTCAAATCCTATAATTTCCTTTGACTAGATATATATAGGGAGTAAAATGTGTGTATCTGTAGATATTATACTAACGTTCTATTTGGTTGGATGATCATTAAAATACTTGTATTTCTTTTCTAATAATATATATATAAGAGGCTGAGGAGCAGCTGAAGCAAGCAGTTGTTGGACGACATGTCTGCTTCAGCTGCTTGGTTAAGGCTTAAGCAGATAACTGTCCATTGACGTGTTTGTTTTAGCTGTTTGTTCTTCTAAATCGTTAATTAGGATAGAGTTGGAAAGCAAAAATTTACACGTGAAAGATGCACTGAGAAATTTTTTTACCAAGATGATGGAACGATTGGGAAGAAATGGCTCTTTACGCCAACTTACATTTTAATATTTTTTTAAAGTTTATATCTTTTTTTACAAAGAGAACATTTTTCACATAAGAAATGTAGAAAAATCTTTTTTTACTGTTCATTTTGTAAATGAGCAAGAGATTTTACAAATTTGGCATATGGAGGAAGTAAATGTTGTTTGGCGTGTGCCGATAAGCACTATTCTGAGTGAAGTCTAGACATTGGTCTAGTGGTAAGAGACTAAGACGTCATTTGAAGAAGTGTACAATAATAATGTCAAGTAAAATAGCATGCATTGCATAAAAATATTTATTTACAAAGATACCCTTTATAAATATAATAGAAAAGATATAAAAAGGATTGTGAGGGGTAGTGTGGTCTTTAATATGCTAATACACGTTAAAGCTCCTTGCATAGTTGCATTACTAAATACCTAAAAATCTATAGTATTATTAATTCACACCTTAATACACAATAGAGTTATACACAAATACTTACATTAATTATACATAGTATGAAAAAGTGTACCAAATAAGATATTATTAATGCAAAAAATCCTTCATGACCAGCTTTTACACATACTTCTAGAGCTACTCGATTAGCTATGGCACCTGCTGCATTACCCCAAGGATGTCCTAAAGTTCTTCCACCAAATTGTAGTATGGAATCATCCCCAAAGATATCGTTTAGAGCAGGTATATACTAAACGTGAACACCTCCTAAAGTCACAAGTAGAACACCTGGTAAAGAGATCCAATTTTGAGCGAAATAAATATTGCGACTCCTATCTTGTTCAACAAAATCATCACACAGTCAATCAATAAAGTCCAAAGTTATGTCTCTTTTACCTTCAAATTTATCTTGCATTATTTTATCAATGCACTTTACCAGACGATTCCTAAATGTGATGTACTAATGTTATAAAGACGTCATTTTCCTATACCAGCCTTAAAAGAAGTTATAAAATAAAACAATTGGGAGTAGTATAATAGTAGAAGACTGATTAAGATATTTGTTTAGTAGATAAACTATCACATTAAATTTTAAGATTTAAATAATTTAATAAATTTTACAATATTCACAGGGAAAAGTTATGTAAAAGTAAAAACAAAGTTAAATATTTTAAAATATGGAGTCATCATATTGGTTGTGGCAAAGTAGCAGTAACTAATTTTCTCCTAAAATCAAAAAAAAAAAAAAAAACTAATTTTCTCCTTTGTATTTTCATTTTCCTTAAATTTTCATATGATTTGTTGCACAAAAGCATTAATCATGGAAAGAGACACGTACAAAGAGTTCACTTAAGCAACAATTCTTTCACTATTTATTTCGAGATGGTGACACATGCACAGAAAGTCAAAAATTGATTCTTTCGTCTTTAAAACAATATTCTCCCTGTCTATTTTTATTTATCATTTAATTTATAAATTAATGAATAATTTATTATAATATATTTATTTTATTCTTGCTATTAAATACGATTCATTTTTATATATTTAGATGACTTTATTTAAAAACGATATGACTAAATTACTTTTAGTATTTACTGCTTTTTATTCATATGTGAAATCAACAGTAGACAATTATTATTGGGCAAAATGAATAATATATCCTATGTAATCCTATAAATGAAGTGATTCACTTTCCTCTATCCAGCAAATACTATCTCTGTCTAATATTATATGGGCATTTTTACATAAATATTTGTCTCATATTATATGAACACTTACTAAATTATGATAGAAGTATCTTTTCCTATTTTACTCCCACCATTAATTAGTGTATTAATATTTTTTCTAAGTTAATTTAATTTACATTGATATAAATAAAAGGTAAAATTCACTAGTTTATTAATAATTTTTTAATAATCGTATAAAATTGAAAGTACATATAATATGGGACAAAGAAAATAGTGTCATATTCACAAAAATTAAGTGTCACAATTCCTCAAAATAAGTGTCACCTTCGTAAACATTACATTCATAAAAAAATCATAGTTTACTTAACTATTTCTATTTCGTAAATTGAAAATTGAATAATGTAAAAGAAATGAAGTATAGGGGTATAGTTGAAAAAACATGGTAATATTATTCTTGAGTTTCTAAGGTAACATTTTATTTTGGGACAATTTTTTAATTAAGGGATACTTATTTTGGGATGGTGTGATTATTTTGAAGTTATCCTACTAGATTTATTATGGCAAAATAATCTATATTTATCTTCTGTATTATATTAAAAGCGTGAAGGTCTTTAGAAATATTGTTTGAATTTTTTATCTTCAGACTTCTTTTTAGACAAAATCGTTTTTTCATCATTTTTTATTAAATTCTTATTTAATTATATTTATAATATT
>JAABOM020000012.1:18506773-18534433 GCA_011800125.2 Solanum clarkiae | reverse complement strand
TGTAAATATAGATTGTCTATTTTATAATTGTTTACCATCTTTTCTATTTTAATAAGAGATGGTCTATCTTTATTAAATTAAAGATTGATAATTTATTAGTGATGAATTTATTAAGATTACAATTATTTATTATTAAATAATTCAAGTAAGAAAATAACAAACGTAATGACAAATTATTATTTTTCGAACTAGTTCAAAGTCACAAAAAGATAATCTATTTTGATCTAATTATATGAATGAAATAGAAAATCTCATAATAATTCAATGACATAATTGAAAATAAACTTTTTATAAAATTTTAAACCAAACATAAAAATAAATAAAAAGTAATAAATCAAACATAAGATAAAAAATAATACTAACATTACTTTATTGATTTTCCTACTCTATTAAACCAAAAAATGACATTAGGCGCTTTTTCGTCGAACCTTCTTCTTCCTCTCTGTCGCCGGCCTCTTCACGCTTCACTGACGGACTTTTCTATGTATTTATCTCTCTCTCTCCCCCTAATTTACTGTAATCTACTGAGCTTTGCTGTTCAAATCAGTTGAGGATTTGATTGACCAATCACATTTTGTGACTCATTTGATCTGGGTTTCTTAAGTTCGTTTGTTTTTTTTGCTCAATTAGGTCCCTTTAAGTGTCTGAGCATCTTACATTGATTCATTGAGGTACTGTTGTGAACTTATCGACTGCTTTAAGTTATGGGTTTGTCTGAAATTTAACCCAAATTGTGATTTTATCAGCTGCATACAGTTGCCTCTTTTTTTTTTTTTCAAGTTTTTGAGATGGGAGCTGTAAGGGATAAGCTAGACCTTGAATCTGATGAAGACAGACCCTTTAGCTCATCTCATGCTACAAACAAGGTAGAGAGTTTGCATTTTGAGTCAGCTCATATGGCATCACCTAGGAGTTTTTACTCGTCGAGAGTTTTGAGGAAGATGCATCAGATCAGCTATTTCAGGAGTATATACATTGTGATACTCAAAGCAAAGATCAATGTTTTGCTTCCTTTTGGACCTCTGGCGATACTGCTACACTATCTTACAAAAAGACATGTAAAAAGTCTCAAGCTTTTGCCATTACCTTAATTGAACTTGTATCCTTTTTTTTCCCTCTTATTTATGTACTTTTTTTGGGTTCATTACAGGAGTGGGTGTTTTTCTTCAGTTTGGTGGGCATTACACCCTTAGCTGAACGTTTGGGTTATGCAACTGAGTATGCTTATGCTCTTCAAGTTATTCAGTTCTCCTCTGCTACTATGTTATTTTACATGCTCATTGACTTCTTTGATTATCATGATACAGGCAGCTTGCATTCTACACGGGGCCTACAGGTACTTAATATCTTTTGCTAGTCTTGCCATTTTCTTGATCTTTGTTTCTATTTTTAAATAATAGAAGTTTTGAACTTTTCCTATTGGAATTTCTGATTAAGAGTATTAAGTTGAGACATCCAAGGGTGTGGCCCTTGTGGTCCATAAATGGGTCGAGAACCATGAGGTCTCAAGTTTAATTCCTGGCAGAGACAAAAACTCTAGTTGGTCTCTTTCCTTCTTACAGACCTTGGTAAACAGAGCTACCATGTACCAGAGCTGGTAGGAGGTAGTGGGTACCCATGAAATTAGTCGATATGTAAGCAAGTCAACCCGAGACCATGGTTATAAAAAGAGAAAAAGAATTAGGCTGAACTTCTTAAATTGCTTGCTTAATCTTAGTGTTTCAGTTCAATGTGAATCGGCCATAGAATAACTTAAAAATGTGAGTTAAGTTTTGTTCTTATAGAGAAATTGAGTAATCCGGAAATTGAAACCTCTTGAAGTAAAGTAATTTTTTTTGGGTATTATCCTCCTTGACTTGAATCATTGGATAGGATTCCTTATTCCTATTTTAAATGGTTTTATGCTTTTCCTGTACTTCTGTTGATCTCATTGCCCTTTGCTGGAAGTATTTTAACATCTGCATTTACTCAAAGAGCTACTTGTCTTGTTGATTACTTGTGTGAGACATGATTCCCCCTCCCCCCACTATACTTCTTTTGATTATCAGAACTGACTTTTCCTGTTTTTTTGATATATAGTTGGAGGCCTTCTAAATGCTACATTTGGCAATGCGACTGAAATGATAATCTCATTATATGCATTGAATAATGGGATGATGAGAGTTGTTAAACAATCCTTGCTGGGTTCCATTTTATCAAATATGCTCTTGGTGCTTGGATGTGCCTTCTTCTGTGGTGGGATTATTCATCACCAGAAAGTCCAGGTTTTCAGTAAGGTCATTATCTTCTGATCAATCATCTCCTCACTAAACGTGCAATGAAGTTAGCACATTTGTGTTTTGTGAATCTGATGCTTCAGTGTAATTTCATATTATCTCAGCTCCAATGTGCTCTCTCTAATGTTATATGCTCATGCTAATGAAAATCTTTAAATTGCAGGCGACTGCCCTTGTGAACTCAGGATTGTTATTGATGGCAGTCATGGGCTTATTGTTTCCTGCTGTACTTCATTTCACCCGGACAGAAGTGCATTTTGGGAAGTCAGAGCTGGCTCTTTCAAGATTTAGCAGTTGCATCATGCTTGTAGCATATGCAAGTTACCTCTTTTTTCAGCTCAAGAGTCAGCAAAATCTACATAGCTCAATCAATGAGGTAAATTGTTGAAAATCTTGGAATAGGTTGATAGTTTATTTCCTCTATTATTCAGCTTGTATTTCTCTGAGGTCATCTGCAGCAATAGCCATTGAATCTATGCTTTCTGTCTAGCAATCAGATGCCTGTTATGAAGGAGATAGGTTTGCAGCAGATTTCAGTTTTTCCAGATAAACTTGTACCATGATATGTGATTCTCATACCAACTTATGCTACTGCTGGATGTATTAGTTTGATTTAATTATTCTCTGGACAGGATGGGGAAAATAATGCTGAAAATTCTGATGAAGAAGAGTCTCCTGAGATAACACAATGGGAAGCTATAGGGTGGCTTGCTATTTTGACAGCATGGATATCTGTGCTGTCTGGGTATCTTGTTGATGCCATAGAGGTAACCTTTCCTTTTCCTTCATAAAAGTTTTTGGCCCAGGCCCTTTTTTAGCCGGTGTATTGGAGAGGCTAACATTTTCTTGGAGTTGGATGCTAATATCCATGTGATAACCTCTGAATTTTTTACCTTGAGATATTAACTGTTATCTTTTCTCCCTCTGTCATAATTGATTATCAAAAGCGATATAACTTTCATTCAAGTTCTTTTGACTTTGATTTCTGTATGTTCTTCATCCTAATTTGTTCGTGTTGATAATACAATTTCAGGGAGCATCCGACTCAATGAACATGCCTGTGTCCTTTATTAGTGTCATCCTGCTTCCTCTTGTAGGAAATGCTGCAGAACATGCTAGTGCAATCATGTTTGCAATGAAAGATAAGCTTGTGAGTTCTTGAAAAACCATATTCACTATCTCATTTGCCCAGAATAGGTTACTCAAGGGGTACTGTTTGCAGGACATTACACTTGGAGTTGCAATTGGGTCCTCCACTCAGATATCAATGTTTGTGGTAAGGTCTTATAACGTTTTGCATTAATAATCTGAACTGGCTTATAGAAATTAACTGGTAACAAAGAAAATGGATTTTATTTCTTATTTAAATTCGTACAGGCTGTCCTAACTCCAAAGAGCATACTATATTTTTGTTTGTTTAATTTGTCCTTTTTGGTTGGTGTATATTTCGTGTATTTAAATTTTAATTATTCAAAATTTACAATGGAGCTTGGTGGTTCATTTTACAATCGAAAAAGAAAAATAGAGCTTGTGGTCCATGTGGAAGGAAAGAAATGTGAGGTGTTTTGAAGACAAAGAAAGCTATGTTTAGAAGATCAAGATGAACTGTCTACTTTTATTTTATGTTTACTGTAAACTGAATTGCTATAGTGAGCCAGGGGAATTGGTAGATAAGATAGGTATCTAAGGAGAAAAGGGACATACTTGTGCCATTAATCTGTAAATACTTTTGCTTGCTTCATGGGTGCTATTTATTAAAAAATTATGATAGAGCTTATAAATTATGTTGCTTATTCATAGATGTCATGCCTTTGATAATGCAGATTCCATTTTGTGTTGTTGTTGGTTGGTTCATGGGAAAGCCAATGGACTTGAACTTCCAATTGTTTGAGACTGCTACACTCTTTATCACAGTGCTAGTTGTGGCATTTATGCTGCAGGTTTGTCTTCTAATTACATCCTTTCTGGCACACACCCTGCTGAGAAATCAGACAATTGAATAAAATAGTTAATGTTCAGTCCACTCCCTACCTTAGGATACTCAGCCATGAAAGGCTTGCTACTAACGACAATTGTTGCTTTACACGATGCAGGAAGGAACATCAAACTATTTTAAGGGGTTGATGCTTATCCTATGCTATCTCATTGTTGCAGCAAGTTTCTTTGTACATGTTGATCCATCCAAAGGTTAGTAGGATTCTTTCCCTCTAAAGGTCTGCATATTTTTGTTTTCAATTTTAAATAAGACACTAATTTTGTTTTAAGTACACCAAGTTGGTGGTAATTTGCAGAAACTAAATTAAATTAGACGTAAACCAATGTCCAAAAAATTAAGTTCTGCTAACTACATAATGCAATATGATGGTTTGCACCAAACATACAATCTCCATATTTTCGATCTCTTCATAGTCTCTGTGTCCTTTTTTGACTGAAGTTTTGCTCCGTAAGTGCTCTCTTGCCACCATTGGACACAATCCTCCAACAAAAGTTTCACCCACTATCTGTAATATGTACGTGACCACCCCCAACTGGCCTGTATGTCTTTATCTTCTCCCGCTTGAACTCGGTTACCATCAACTTCAAAGATTAGTTCACAAATTTTGCTCCACCTTTCCTACTATGACTATTCCTTGTTTCTCCTTTCATAGTTTATGGAAAGATGTCAGTTTCAGCATTTCCAATTTATTCTCATTTTCCTAATGTTTTTATCAATATCAATATTTTTGTCTGTTATCTATCTCTCCTCTCCTTCCAATATTTCTCTGTTCTGGTTAATAGAAATGATATTTCAATTTAGTACCAGCAATGAAGTACCTAAATATTTAACGGATTTGTAAGCCTGTGATGAGCACATACAGACCTGTTCATTCCCGTTTATTCCATGCCATAGCGTATCATTTATTATCATGTCTTTAGTTTACTACTACATTATTTGAATGCTTCGAGAAGCTTCAAACTTTATTATCATCATCATTTTGAGACAAAGGAGACAGCCCGATTATAAAGGGAAGCAAATAATGTTGGTGCTTTAGGTCTCCAAATTTGGGGGGACCTTTGTAGCAATAATAGGTTTATAGATTTTCTTGAGAAAATATGTTGAGTACTATTTATAGAAAAAGTAAAGATTTTCATTGAAGGAAAGAATTTTTTTTCTAGATAGGAAATTAAGTAACAATTGACTTTCTTAAGAATGGGATGTGTCTCCTAACTTATGAATTGATTTGACAAGTAAAATCATTATTTCACTTTTTACCTTTTCTTTTTCAACCAAGTTCTGTTTCGTTAAAGAATGTCTTTCTAGTTTCTCCAAAACAATTAGGAGATCCTCATAAAACTTGTTATCTCTTTGTTCAAGTCACAACTTTCTTTTCCCTCTTTCATCAGATACTAAACTTTCTTTTTTATATCCTTTATTACTGTTTCTCCAAGAGAACATTTGTTTAACAATGCAAAACTTTAAGCTTCGGGTAATTTATTGCTCTATAATAAAACATAGTTAAAGAGTACATAGTTCATGTTTTAAACTTTGGAAGAAGTAGTTTGCAGAAGCAAATATTTTGGAATCAAGTCTTTGAACTTTTTGAATTGGGTGATATTATCCAAACTTTCTGGTGTTAATTTTAATCTTATATTTGTAATCTTTACTTCGTAGATATTTTTTAAAAACATTTATTAGAATTTAAATATGCCAACTAGAAAGTGGACATTTGATCATTCGAAAGTCATTTTCTTTTTGGGGAAAATTTTATGCAATCTAAAAAAGGAGCTCTTGATAAATATTTGGAAAACAATAAAAGATGTAGGAAAATATTTTTAGATTAACAAATCACTTAGTTAAGCTATATGATAATAAAATCCAAAAAGAGATCTTTTTTTTTTTTTAAAAAAATAAATTCTCTACTACTTTCACTAGCTAGCTAGTTTACTATTTCAAGCTCTAGAACTTGTGTTAAACAACATGCAACAAAAATAATGGTTCTTGGGGATCTACATTTGATTTTCTATTGAACTATATTTGGCTCTTCTGTTTTTGGTGTAAAAAAGTCTTACTGAGGAGAAATGGTAGAAAATTGCTTTATTGAATAATTATTGTTCAATCGATCCCAATTCATACATTAGGGAGTAAAAAAGGAAGTAATCGATGAGAGAGGAGAAAAGAAAGGTTGTGACTTGAACAAAAGAAGAAAGTTACACATTCCTATGAGAAAAAGTGGAAAATGATGTTAGTTGTCCAATCGATTCCAGTTTACGTTAGGGGAGCTATTCACGCTTCTAATTTTAAACAAGTCAAATGTTACTTTATTCCCAGCCCAAACAAATTTCTCTCCTTTTATATGAAAAAGTTTACTTACAAATAGTACTCAATTGTTTTTCCCAAGAAAACCTACAAATCTACTATGGCCAAAGAAAATGCCCCATTTGCTCCCAAATTTGGGGGCCTAAAACAGCTGCCATATTTGTTTCCCCTTAGAGTCGGGTAAGGACCAATTAGAATTACTGGCACAGGTCTTTTGAAATATAAATTCTTAAGGCATTTTTCCTGCGATACATTGATTGCAAAAATTAAAATGGAGAAAGATATGAAATTAGATTGATTAGTTTATCCAAAGATTTGGATAATGTTTTGTTTTTACTTCAACTTGTTTTACACAATTCGTCGTGATAGGAACAACAAACTATCTAGTGAATGTGAATAAAGATTGGAGAAATCTTTAAGCTTAAAACTCATTAAGCAAATAAATAACAACAAACAGAATATAGTTATGTTGTTTAAAACTCATTAAACTACAAAAGAGCATATCATTATATGAGTGCATGAATTAATTTATGAATGAGATTGCTACAACAAAACAAAAGATATATATGAACAAATTAGTAGAGATAAAGAGCATTCAAAAAACGTATTACAATATACCCTCATTGTAATCTCAAAAGTGGATTCTGGGGAGGGTAGTGTGTATGTAGACCTTACCCTACCATGTGAAGGTAGATAGGCTGTTTTCAATAGATCCTTGACTCTAGTCAAGCATTTCAGAGGTGTGAAAAGGGAATAAAGTAGTAAAGAAGCCATGATGAAAGTATGGGGAAAAGAACAATAGCAATAACAAATAATACGATGATGAAACAAAGGAAACAAGTAATACTAAAAATCAAAGAAGAAAAATAATAGCAAAGCAATAATAATAATACTAATATGGTAAATTAGACAATACTCAATCACCTACTAACCTTCTACCTTAATTTTAGATCTTCATATCCTCTTATGTAGGTTCATATCCTCTGTAAGTGCATTGTGTCATGTCTTACCTAATCACCTCTCTCAATATTTCTTTAGCATATCTCTATCTCTTCTTAGACCCGCAATGGCCAACCCATTACACCTCACTAAGACATTTGTGTGTCCCCTCTTCATGTGTAAACCATCTCAACCTCGCTTCTCTTATCTTGTTCATCATGGAGGCCACAATCACATTGTCTCAAATTTTTTTATTCTTAATCCTCCCACTATTATTATGTGCACACATTCATCTTAGCATTGTCATTTCTACTACTTTCATCTTTTGGACGTGCGAGTTCTTGGTCAGCACACTCCGACTTTCACAACATAATTGGTCTAAAAATCACTTTCTAAAACTTACTTTTAAGTCTTAGTGACACATTCTTATCGCATGAGCCACTAGATGCAAACCTTCATTTCGTCCACTCTGCTCCAATATGTTGTGTAACATCTCGTCAATCTCCTTTTCCCTTGGATTATTGACTCAAGATACTTAAAACTTCTTTTGTTGGAGATGACTTGTGTATCGATCTTAACTTCCATATCTGCCTCTTAAGTCCTGCCACTGAACTTGCACTCAAGTACTCTTTGTCAGTTTCACAACCTGAACCCATTAGACTCTAGGATCTGTCTCCAAATTTTTCAACCTATCATTAACTCGTCTTGTGTTTCGTCAACCAATGCTATATAATTGCAAATAACATACAACATGACTCATCTCTTTGGCTATGCCGCACCAATTCATCCATCACCAAGGAAGATAATTCGGAGAATGTATTGTTGAGAATTATTTCCGTATAATAGCTCTTTGGAAAAAATTAATTTGTCATTTAGAAGGGGGATGGAAAAAGTTACTCCCTCTGTCCCATTTTATGTGGCACCCTATGAATTGACACGGTGTTTAAGAAAAAAAGGAAGGCTTTTAAAACTTGTGGTCTAAAATTATTCTTAGATATTTGTGTGGCCGAGAATCATTTCATTAAGGGTAAAAAGGGGATTTTAAAGTTAAATTTTTTTCAATTAGAGTTATGTTGACACTCTTTTTGGGACGGACCAAAAAGGAAAGGGTGCCACATAAAATGGGACAAGGGAATAATTTTTTTTATTGAATGATTGCAGAATTTGATTCAATTATGCCAAAATATGTTTGGCGAATTAAACATGGTGAAAATATATATCATTATCTTGAACAAAATATACGAAAAAATGAATTGATAAATTTGTTTGCAAGTGAAACTAAGAATAAAGTTATTGAAAAAACATATGTACCCCAAATACAAGTCAGCAAGAACATGTGTACTTTATATTGTGAAGTGTCGATATTTCGGCAACTCCAATAAAAAATATTGTTTTTTTAGAGTTCACAAGAGTGGATGACAAGGATATGGTAATAGATCTAATATGAAGGGAAAACACCAAGGAGTGCAAAAAAATACTTCTCGATATAAATCCTTGATCATCTTTACACACCATGTGATTTCATAATCTGATTTGGTACTTTTCGACATGGCTAATTTACCAAAGCTACATCATTCTTTGGAGTGGTACACCATATATACTAACTATTTTCTTCTCCACTAAGTGATGGAAAATTCAGAAGATAGTATATGCCCAACTAACTCTAATAATTGTCACAAACACCTTGGGGAAGTCTTATTGAAAGTACCAAAGCAATAAAATTTCAAATTCCATGTATATGCCCCACTAACTCTTTAATAATTGTCACAAACACATTGGTGAAGTCTTATTGAAAGTACCAAAGCAATAAACTTTCAAACTCCATTAATAAGAGATGCTTTATTGAAAATAGTAGAAGCTATTGAGGATCCAAAAATCAAAGGGGAAGCCAACTGGTTGGCAACATATGAGATTCAACTATTTGGTATGCTGGTTGGCAACATATGAGATTGAACTATTTGGTGTGCTGTATTACTTGGTAAAATTAATTTAGCAAAAGTTTACAATTAAAGATATGCATATTGATGTTGTCATAGATCAATTAAGAAATCAGGATTCTTTTTTCAAAAAATTATAGAGAAGAAAGATTTATAATTGCTTTGACTTCAACCGGAGAAATTTCATTTGAGATGAATATAGAACTTGAATTTCTGATTACATGTGTAATGTATAAAAAGAAACAATTTGATGAAACTGCTGATTATGAAATCACAAAATTGCTTGAATAATCTTTTAGGATTGGTATATAGGAGACTAAATCAAATTTTTAACTTCAAAACAAGTCTGACCAATTCGAAGCATGCAAACTTTTTTTGGGGTTTTCTATTTAGCAGTAAAAAGTTGAGATTATTAGAGTCTTAAACTTGAATGTTCCTTAAAATATAATAGTCACTATGATATGATTTAAACTTGTTTTCTGAATTAAAAGTATAGAGGAAAATTGTACAAGTAGAAGATAATTCTCTAATTGATATATCAAAATTTAAATTGATAAAATTTTATCTAAGATCAACAATGTCTCAAGAAAGACTAAATGGATTGACTATATTATCAATTGAAAAGATTCTTTGGAAGACATCTATTATAGAGAAATTATTACCAATTGATCTGTAGCATATCCTTAATCCTGAAGAATACAAACTACTTAAAGGTTTTCTTTTTCTTCCTAAGTTTTAAGGCCTCCCATTATATTTTGGCTTTAGACCACTTATTGCTTTCTTTTTGTTAAGAGTCGCAAAACTACCCGGCCTCAGCAATAAATTCCATCAATACCACATATACACTAGCTCAACACATTTTGGTTGGTTGGTAGATACCCCTGTACAAGCTCTCTTCTGCTAGCTGCATATATAGGCTTTGATTAGAGCTTTCAAATACCAACTGCTTATTTGGATACACTGCTGAATTGAGATTGTGATGAGTTAATAATTAACTGTTAATTATCCTGGTTGTTCCCTGACTACCCCCTCCCCTAACCTCCCCCAAAATAAAAAACTCAATTCCCTAAATCACAATCGGCCACTAACCTTTCTTGCCATGACACGGTGCAGAAGGGGAATAAGTAATGCTCCATGGTGACACTCATGCCTCAGCAAATGAATTCCTCAACTACTGGCGATAAATCAAAAGTGACCAGCCTAAAAAGCTGCACTCAGGCCAATTGTTGGCTAAATCTAGAGTGAAGCATGTGGTGGTGAAGTGGTAGATGGGCTCTTCTTATAGGTTGAACACTCAAGGCGGTTGGCGAACTGTTGGCTGCTTCTTCAACGTTCATCCATATTGTATCATTTTCTTTAGCAGACAAACAAATTCAATTTTCTCCCCTGCAGTATACTGAAGCTGATTTTACGGTCTTCCACTTGGAGAAAATTTGTAGAAGGATGAAAGCCATAAAGCAAGCTTCATTTTCTTTTGCTTTGGGAATACCATTCTAAATGCAACTATCAATCCCAATTGCTTTTGGGACTGGGGGTATAGTCGTAGTTGTTGAATTGTTGTAGCTTATTCCTATATTTCCGCAGACGTGATCGAGGTGTAATTGTATAATGTAAGCTTAAAAAAAGTGAAATTCTTGCACTATGTTGATGTACTGGATTATTCAATCTTGTGCATAGTATTGTTTTTGCCTGCATGGATCTGTGCTCCTGCCAAAGACGAGGCGTTGTTATAACGTCAGTTTACTTGGTGCTTTTGCTGTGAAACCATTTTTACCTGAGGTCTTACGTGGTGGGAATCCAAAATAGTCGGGCTCCAATAGGCACCGAAGATAATTTTTGGAATCATCTTTCGACATTTTCAGACCATTAAGAAGAAATTAATACCTTCTAACTATGATAATGTCTTCGTGCAAAATCCAACCCTATTTCCACTGTAATCAAATTTCCTGTACGTGCCTTTTTATTTGTCTTTTATTGATGATTATTTATTATGAGATGTTTTACACATGTAAAGTATTAATTACACCAACAATATACTAATATGCCCCTTGTAATCCTACGTACAAAACTATAAAGTACTCCCTCCATTCCAATTTAGTTGTTAGGTAAGAATTGATACAGTCATTAAGAAAAATTAATAAGATATGTAATTTGATTAAAATAACCTTAATAAATTTTGTACTTTTTGAAAATTCTATCCTAACAAATATAGTTTTCACATTTGAGAGTGTACTAAGAGTAAAATTGGAAAAGAAATGGTTGATTGTTTCTTGATTTTTTAAATTGACAACTAATTTGGGACAATTATTTTTAGTAATTCTGACAACTAAATTGGCACGGAGAGAGTATTAATTATGTTTTAGAAAATCTAAATATTAATTTCTTCCTCTGTTATAACTTGCCCAATATTATTTGACAATCTGCTCAAGAGGAACAAATAGAATGATAAGTTTACTAATCATATTTTGAATATGATAAATTCAATTGAAAAATGTATTGAGAAATGATTGTAAATAATAAGATAAATTAGAAATTAAATGAGAATTTCTTTTTGATTAGGGATGCGGATTGTATTTGCATATCTATCAGATAATTGTATATATGTAAATATTAACTAGTATGTATATGTATCAATGAAAACAATTGTATTAACAAATACAATTTGTTTCAATGAATAAATATTATATCAAGTCCAAGACTATTAAAGAAATACAATTTGTATCAATAAATATAATTATACCAATATTTTATTTCGTAATAAATTATATTTGTATGCATCAATGTTTCTATATATGTTTGTGTTTTGTACAAATGAAAGAGAACATTCATCTGTTGCCATGTGAATTTGAGTTTATTGCCTTGTATGCTTGGATTTTATATTTGGAACCTTTGCACGTATTTATATTCATGTGTTGCCATGTATTGTATTTCGTATTACTAAAAATGATCTGTATAGTTGACACATTGACAATTATAATTTGTATTTGTATTGTTGACCATTAATATGTATTTGGGTCATTGAGTATTTCTCTCTTCGTCTTAAATTAATTGAATTTTTGAGACTTTTTTCAGTGTTTAAAATATTTGAATTGTTCAAAGTTAAAGGTGAATGAAACTTTTTTCATATTTGCCCTTTCATTTATTGAACTTTTATGAATTTTAGGAGATAAATTATACTATATATTTATGATTTTACAAAGAACAATAGTGAAAAATATGATGTAAATTTTGTCTTTAAATATTTTTCTTAATATATATGTGTTGTTTCACAAATTAAGTTAAAATGTGACAAAGAAAGCACTATTCTACTCATATTGAGAGAGAAAAGGAGGAGACAAGCAAGAGGGGGAAGGGTAGAGGGAGAGATAGGCCAAAGAGAGGAAGGAGGCAAGGGAGAGACAAAAGAAAAAATTGTTATAAAATCCAACCTATTAAAACGAGGAAACAAGAGAGAGAGGGAGAAGCGTACAGAGACAAGAGAAAATTGTTATAAAATTTTGATTATAATTATGAGTCACGATTCTTTTAAAATATAGTGGTGTATAGTAAATAAATATTATATGTTTATTTTAGTACATTATTTTTCTAATAAAAAATCAATTTTAATACAAGAAACTAATAAAAAAGAATGAAGGGAGTAGCTTGAGAAGTTTTTTTTTTTTTAAAAAAGAAATTCAAAAAAATCATATACATATATTGATATCTTCCTACAATATAAAAATTTATTTTCACAAAAAGCATTTTAAGGCAATTAAATGTGATATGTTAAAGCTATTTAATTCCCCCCCTCACTTTTAGTCATCTAAAATATTATTCATTTCAATATAGATTTCTTTTTAATTAAATCACATACTAAAAATCATTACAACTACTTATTATACAAGACTAGTTACCTATCCGTATTTTACAAAATTACTTGAATTCCAAGATTTTCCTTTAATCAAAAACTAACATGTCAACTAACAACTCTTTACTCCAAACCAAACCACTTCAGTAAGACTACTAATCTAACAAAATATTGTCCAAACAGGAAAGCATGAATTAAAGATAAAATAATATTCCTCTTCAGTCCCAAATTAATTTTATTTTTAATTTTTTTTAATATTTAAAATAATTGAATTATTTAAAGTTTCAAGAAAAATATTTAAATTTTTTTTAATATTTATTCTTTCATTTATTGAAATTTTATATTTTTTAAAAAATAAATTACACTACATTTTATATTGAATATATTTTTTTTTAAATATGTGTGCTACAAAGAAGAAATAATCACCATTGACAAGTAAGAGGTGCCATCTACCTATAACTAAAAGTCCAAAAAACTCATTAAGAGGTGCCATCTGGAACTTCTTGTTAAGTTTTGTGAGCTTTGCTTTGGGATCTACAAGAAAATGGAAGTATAGAGGAAGCACTAATTGATGAGCTAAAACAGAGATGTTGAAGTTAGCAGCTTTCTTAAGTCTGATTTGGGCATTGACTCTCATCTATGGGGAGATGTTCTCATTTTGGGTCCCTTTTCTCTCTTGTTCTTGGCCTCATCCTTCTTCTTCCATGGTAAAGTTCCAAACTTTGATGAAGTAGCAATTCAAGAATCATTTTTCCCTTATTTATTTTACTATTTTGGGATGAAATGGACTGTGTTCAGCTGCAAGTGAGCTGGGATTTTGAGGGGTTTGTGTTATGTTAAAGAAATAATCTTTTTTTATTAACTTTTTTGGGTTGAATGGTGATTGAGCTTTAGTTACTATGAAATATTTCAGTATTTATAAGTTTCTTGTGGGAATTGGAAGCCTTCTTGTTAAGCAGCTTAACTCCAGATCAGGGAATATTCAGTTCATTGTTGACCAATAGACCAACAGGGAGGAGTGAATTTGTGTATTTGTTCTTGTTTACTCATTGAGAATCATTAGTGTTGGGTAACACTGAAGCCCCACAACGGGGCTGCATGGCCCGAGTCAGAGTCATCGTCGAACATGATGCTTGGTTGGTGGGAGCTTAGTTAAGAAATAAAGTTGCGGTCTTACTATCAACCAAGGGTGGAGCCACCCTTTCGTCAAAAAATTATATTGTTTATATGTGTCAAAATTTGATTTAATAAATATTTATACAAGTATTGACATCTCTTGACACAAGCTAAATGTTTAGCATAGTGGTTAAGGAGTTGCAAAAATTGCTTGAAGCTATGTGTTCTATCCTTGGATAAATTGTGGACTTTGTATGCTAGATAGGAAATTTCTTTGGTTAAGATTAGAGCAATAATTTGGTAGCTAGATTTGGCAATGCTTTCCAGTAACTATACCCTTCATGAAGTCTACTTTTTTATTATTTCGGTACTAAGATTCAAACATTTAATGGCTTGTCCCCTCCATAAAGACTCAGCTTTTTTGAGCTGGCGCAAACACTATTGCAACAGTTTCGCTTACTTGGCTTGTGCTAAACTACGTAGAAGATACTCAGTCGTATTAACATTTGTCATCCTTGGTTTCAGACAGATGGAGTTGATCATCAACGTGACTATGTGAAAATTGCTGTTCTGACTGATCCTCAGGTATTGCTTCTAAAATTAATGGTGGCTTTACTGTGCTTTGCGATTTTGATTTCATGTTCACAACTTAAATGATATTTTGACAGCTCATGGATAGAACTTCTCTTCGTCTTTCCCCGAAATCCTTTGCACTTGAAGCTGCACAGTTCTATACAGATTTGTATATGCGCAGGGCATTCCTATCATCTATTTTACCTTCCAAACCAGATGTAATTCTATTCCTAGGTGATTATTTCGACGGTGGGCCTTTTCTATCTGATGAAGAGTAAGTACTAAGTTGTGTATGCTTAATGTTCTATCTGAAAATTTTACTCTCGCAATAAAATTACTTTGTGGATGAATATCAAAACCTAGATCTATGAACAAGAGTAACTTCCCATGTAATTCCCTCTTTTTCTCATTCAAAAACACTACTTTCTGGACAAAGTTAAGCCACATTCCTCTCAGTTGATTCCTGGTATAATGTTCATAATTTTGTCATTTTCATAAATGAAATATTTGAATGTTTTACAATTATTCTTCTGCTTTGGACTTCGATTTATTTAATTTGATAGATGGCAGGAATCCCGGAGCCGGTTTAAGCATACATTTGACATTGATGCACTTGAGCAAACTACAAACATAAAGCTGTACTACCTTGCTGGAAACCATGATATAGGGTATGCAGCTTTTCACTCGCATATGCCCGAGGTGTGTTAGTTATTCATATAGAGTTAGAACATATTTATTTGACTGATGCCTAGTTTGAATTTAATATGCTTTTTGACTTGTTAATATCTCATCTTCTTATCATGTATCAAATTACTCGTTAGCCTCTACAAAGATTAAATCTCCTTCTAAAACATTGCATGAAACAAACCTATTATTGGTGGATGATCTCAAACTTTTGTGGCCTGAAAGATTGTACTTCCTCTAAGAATCTGGCCATGAAGGGATACCTCCATATAGCTAGTTAGCTCGTTGAGGTCTTGCTCACTAACGAAATTAACCACACAAATCGCTCCACCAACTAAGAACAACCATGCACCACCAACTTTCCCATCTTGAGTCAAATTTAGCATAGGCTCCACTCCTGGTGATGCCATTCTGTCAATTCCTTTAAGTTTCAGTCTCTTGCGACCATATTCCCTTGGAACCCAAAATCTTTGATTTCTCATAGGTGTCAGTAGAGTCCTAAAAGCAACATTTGACTATTCTCTAGTCGGCGTCGTTTATGATTGATACTAGGACGGTATTTAATCGTCTTTGATTCCCCAACTTTGGATAATAAGTACCCAAGAAGTGTTTTTTGGTGAGTTGTGTCTTACGTGAGCTCATTATGACATTTGGAAACTTTTGGTGACAAATTTAATACTGTCTTTTGTCTTTTGAGTGTCCCAGATACTGGAAAAATGCTGAAATAGTGTCCATGATTAACAGTAGCAAGTCACCTTGTTGGTGATAATTATAAAGGAAATTTGATGCACCTAAATTTTCTACAACCAAGAGTTCCGATGAGTACCAGGTTTTCACATTGAGAGGATCCAGAAACAATAACATCCAATCGCAGAAAAGCTTGAATAGCTAGGATAATTCAACTTTCATTGAGTTGGATAGTAGAACGTAATTTTGGAGTCATGATCATTTGAGCACTGAGGTCCATTTGGACATGATTTGAATGATTTAAAATCAAATTAATTTGAAGTTAAAATATTATTTGGACATGTAATTTGAATTTCTTAAGTTCATAAAAATGACAACCCGCCACCACACACACACGCAAAAAAAAAAAAAAAAAATTTGTGTAAACTATCAAAACTTCCCAAAATTCTTATAGAGCATTAGGGCTACTTATCGGACAAATCGAATGAATAATTATGCTTAATAGTTTGGCTTATCGGATATCGAAATATAGATGTACTAATCATCTAGCCAAGCAATAAGATATCGGTTGGTTTGGTATTGATAATTATCGGACGGTTAATGGATGGTGTATTGGCTTAATCATTTCATGCTCTCCTTTTTCACTTTCACTCAACGATATATTGATCTCCCATCAAATAAAATAATTCTATAGCTCTACTTCAGTTGGTAATTTTGTAGTGGTAAATCACAATAAAAAATACATGAAAACCTAAATTTTGAGGGTGCATGAAAATAAATATTCACATGTACAACAACTTGATATTTCAAGACTAAGATATACTTGAAATATACAGTTTAATAAACAAGAAGTGAAGACTCGTAAATTATGATCTAGACTAACTAGTAGTTGACCAATAAGAAATCCAACTCACTTATACGTATAAAGTCATATAAAGAGCGGCAAAATCTTAAAATGAGGCTTTAAGATTAATAATATATACTTTATATAACATGGCATAAAAATGTATGTAGATAATTTTTAATGGGTTAACGGTTTATCCAATAAGGAATTTGAGTAATCCATCTCCACACCAATAAGCAATTAAGTATATAATTTTAAGCCGTTCATAACCGTTAATTCAAGAACCCAATACCAATAAGTTAATTTTGTGGTTGGCTTATCGGTTACTGTTCGATTTTGAACAGCCCTATTAAGCATAAATCTTTGTTTAAAAGATTTAAAATGATGGGTCTTTTATTAACAAAACGTAAACTTAAAAGTCACGTTTTACATTTAAAAAATTTGAAATCACAATTTACAATTTGCAATCTACTTTCTAGAGAATTTGAGATTAGAAATTGAAGTTGATATTTCGTGCAAATTTTTTAAACAATTTCAAATCAAAATTTGAAACTAGGCTCCCAAAATCCGTGGCCATACACCTATTAAGTAAGTTAACTAATTTATTATTCGTAACATGGAGAGTTTTCAGATTAAGTCATCAAGTTTTATAGTTGATGGTTAAGTGGATGCGTTTGTAGATGCTTAAAGAAACCCATACAAGCTTCAAAGTTCTGTGGCATCTCCAAATGTCTCTATAGAACACAATTTATAATTTAAAGTTTTTTTCGTGCTATACACCACGTTGAGAAAGACGAACCTCCTATATACCGTACTCTTTTTTTTACCTCAAAAGGGGGAATTTTGCGCAAACCAAGTTGTTGTTTGCTAGAAGAGTTCAAGTTTTTCAGCTACGAGACAAAATCATGCTTCCATTTTGCTACCTATTTTGTCTTGTTACTAGCCAGATGGGAATCTCTATACTGGAAACTTTAACATACATATTTAGTGCATTCATTGCTCCAGCATGATCTGTGAAGCAGAACATTCTGGTTTACTCCTATTCTCTTTCCAATCCTATCTGTGCACACTATGATGCAGGTTATCAAACGCTATGAGAATGCATTTGGTGCCAGAAACTATCAATTTACGGCTGGGAAAGTAGATTTTATCGCCATCGATGCGCAAACCTTAGATGGTAATATCACAATCTACTCTTTATTTGGAGTTCTTTTGTTTGTTTCTATTAATATATAAAAAGTTTGTGGACTTCTACAGTTATTGCGTAGAGAAAAAAATGAACTTTTCTCGTTGAGGAGTCGATATCCAATTTTTTAACAACTGGTCAAAGAATATATTCGCCTGGTCTTTTTCTTTCTCTTATTTCAAACTCCAACCTTTATACCTATTTATGTACATGTAGTGTCTAAAAATGCTAATTTAGTTGTTAGTTGCTTTTTTGTAATGTCGTGCCGATTTTATGTCTTCATCTTCACATTAGTTCCGGCAGTAATTGGTTCCAACTTCCATGGACCTTTGCTCAGGCTGCTGATGCAAAACTTATTTTCTTGAGTGCAACTTCTCCTATCAAACAGATGCAATGTCCATGACCTGGGGTTTCGATAATTTGCTTTCAATATGAAGTAGTTTTTTCTATCACCTAAATAAGCTTCTAATTATTAATGTATAGTTCTCTGTGTGACAGATGACCATGTGACTACTCTTCGACGATCAGAATCAATTATATAAGTAGTAATTCATTGCTAATGAGCTGGTTCAATTCATGGTGTAGTTATTTTGTCAACACTACTTCAATGATTTCGCTTTTCTTCCTGTCAATTAGCATGAAAAAGAGACTATTGATTATGGTTCAATTCATGGTGTTGTTATTTTGTAATGACTCATAGCAAAATCTCGTCTACAGGGCATCCCCAAAACAATGCAACCTCTGCCACATGGGATTTTGTCAAAAATGTTTCTAACCGTAAGTTGTGCCAATCACTATCCATGTATCCTGTGATTTGACTTATGTGTAAGATGCTCAGATCATTTTACTCTGTTTTGTGCAGATCCATCTTCGAATCGGAGGGTTCTACTGACTCATATCCCATTGTATCGGCCGGATCTAACTGCATGTGGTCCATATCGTTCATCATCAATTATTAATCAGGTAACATTTAACCTTTTTTAAGACAAAATATCAATTTATTTAGATTTTTTTATCTATAGAGGAAGGATTCCCTTGTCTGAAAATCACCATTGGTGCATATCCCCTTCCAAAGCAATTGAATCTCGAGAACCTTAACAATAGGGATTGAGAGTCTTGAGAACCTAAACGATCTTTAAAGATTCTTCTTCATTGTGCTTGTTGCTATTGTGAGGAGAAAGTGTGCTCATTTCTTGTAATATGGTCAATCAACAGGTCTCTCCTACATTTTTTATGAACATTTCTCACGTTTCGACTGAAAAAATTACATTTTTCATTCTTTATTTCAGAGAATCAACCGAGCTGCTCAGGATAATGAAATATTGTAAGCTCTTATTCTCACTTTAGTGGCTTAGTACAGATACATGGACGTTTATGTCGGATTTGTAACAATTTCATTCACAGATATCAAAACTATATTACGGAAAAGGGAACAAATGACTTGCTTGACTCGATCAAACCGGTAAGTATTTCCTTCCACTTTATGACGCATGTCCAAAACAAAGTAGCAAATATAAAGGGAAGAAATTTCTGTGCAATACTAATTAAAAGGAATGATTTCTGGCTTGCATTATTTTGAGTTTCTGCAGGCACTAATTCTCTCCGGTCATGACCATGATCAGTGTACAGTGATCCACAAGTCCAAATATGGTTCCGTAAAAGAGGTATCACACCTTATTCAACTGAAAAAGTTTGTATCGATTGGATGGTGTTTGATTGATAGTGTTGTGCAGCATACTCTAGGGACTATAAGCTGGCAGCAGGGAAATTTGTATCCGTCTTACATGCTATTATCTGCAAGTAATCTTATCTTACCCAACGGATCAATGCCAGAGGACGCAATTTCCACCAAAGTGTGCTTTCTCCCTGTGCAGACATACATCTATATATGGTAATTCAGTATCATGAGATGAAAAAAATGTTCATGTTATAAACCATGTTTCTTGTAATCTTAAACTTTGTTTATGAATGTGTCAGGTATCTTTTGCTGTTTGTCATGACCCTTCTTATTGCCGTCCTTTGTCCCACGAATGGGGTGCTTTTTCCACACTATCTTAGTGGATTTCTGAGGAATGTGAGAAGTCTAATTAGTTCTAGCTTTTCGGGAGGCGAGAAAAAACTGAAAAACGAAGATGAGATATATGAATATGAGGAGATTTGGGACGCTGAGGGATCGATGCACCTGATAAAGAAAACCTTTAAAGTGTCTTCTACGTGCTCAAGCGACAGCACTTCAGTAGAACGGTAAGTACCCTTCAGAGAGATCCAGTCCTTGCATGAACTGCAGCGAGTAACTATTTCTATTTACTTGAGCATGCTTGTGTGTTTCTCGAAGTCGCACCAGTATCCATACTGGATTTTAACTCTTGAATTGTAAACTTTAAATCATCAAGGATTTGACTTCTGGATCCGCACCCTTATCGGACACCCACGCTCGAGTTCGAGCAACTTAGGTAGTTGTCCCTTCAATATATATTTTTTTCTTCAGAAAATGTGATTCCATGTTGTTATGTTCAAGATACACAAGCTATCCATGCTATCTCCACTTCAGTTCCATGTTCGTCATTCTTTAGATAATATGAAGCTCAAGTTACATAGGTGTGTTTTTCTCGAAATGCAGGGGTAACGCTGTCATGCGGTCAGTTGCCAGAAAACAAGAGACGGATGCCTCAAATCCCAGTGATGTGACTTTACATATAGAATCAGATTCCACGATAAAAGCACTGCCTCGGACAAACAAATCAAAGACAAAGATGGTTATTAGGAGGTTGGTGAGGACATTGAGTATAATTTCTATCGTTGCAGCTTTTAACGTCCCTCTATATATGATGCTTCTTTTCAAAGATTGGATTGATAAATGATGTACTATTCAAATATGCCAGTGATGCCTGGCTTAGCTTAGGTACTTCCCAATTTAGGATAAACAGAGTCGAGGCATAGACATGAGTGGGCGTCAACAGCTGTTCCTTCTTTCACATGTTTGTAATATTCAGTTGCTCTGTTTTTCAACATATCCAGTACTTGCTCAAGTAGTTAGTACCATTGAGGATGTCCCTTCTTTTCTTTGTTTTTTGGTTCTATGAGAATTGGATGTTTGAGTTCAGTATTTTAGAAGGCAGTTTTGACACACTCCGGGGCAGGCTCTAGGAAAACATTCATGTAGGGCTTAGTTCTGTGAAAATTATGCCCTAAGCATACGATTGTACGTCCTAAACACATCAAATGCCTAGCGCTCGGAGCTCGTCTAACAAATTTTATATAAATTATGTGTTAAATTTTTAAAGTAACATTTTTAATCATCATAATTCTTTAATAAATAAATAATACTTAATCATTTTTCCGTCTACAGAAATAAGAAAATTGAGAATAACTCAAATAACAAATTGTAGTATCAATATTTACTGTTTGGTAAAGCCGTCGGAGTGATTATTACTTAATATTTCTTTTAAAATACATAGCCAAATTTTAAATATTCACTTATCGTTGGTCTTCATTATTTATCACATATCTCAAAATTTTCATATTTTATTATTTTTCTATTTGAAATAATTTTATTTTATTCATGATAGAGTAACATTTTTATTATAATAAAGTTCTATTGATTTATTTTAGGGGTATCAAATGGGCGGCTTGAATTGAAATTGAGAATGTTAAAATGAGTTGAAATAGAAATTGGGTTGGATTATGACCTGCCCAAATTTACTTTGGGCTCAAACGGGTTGGGCTAAAAATCAGGTCGGATCATTGTAACACCTTAGAAATTTTGAAAATGAAACAGGTTCTCAGACCTGGTTCTACGAGAGGGTTTATGAGCCGCAGATTGAAGTACGGCTCGTGGACTAGGTCGTAAAAGGTGTTCCAAAGTTGAAATTTTTTTGTTAAATATAGAAGGGAATCTACGAGAGGCTGAGTCCGAATGAGTTGATGATACACTGAGATGAGTTGAGTTGAGACAGCCCCACGAGGTTGATATTTGAGTTGATTTATATGAGTATTATTGAGATTTGAGTTGATTGATGAGTTGGACATGTTTTAGTCTTAGGAGGAGTATCGAGTACCGAGCTGGGGCGAGTAAATAACTACTCTAACCCACAGAACTATGTTGCCAGCATAGGATAGTCGTACAACACGTTCTGACGACTCATGTCCCAAAAGATGGACAATTACTATGGATCCATGAGAGAGTTGATCGTCCTTTACCTTGGCAAGTTTAGGACGGGCGTGACAACGACGTCGCCTTCGTTGTGCATCACCAAACTAAAGGTGATGGGATTAGATGTCGGTTAAGAGAAACTCCTAAGCAAACACTGATTGAGCATAACATCTTTAAATTGAGTTTAATACTACCGAGTCTATTTTAAAAGCATGATTTCTTTAAAACTTGCATATCTATTGAGTTGAGTATGAGTTGTTCGAGTTAAGGTGAGTGAGTTAAATTTTTTTTTCTTGAGCTATTTTACATATCAATATATTCCATGTACAGACGTCAATTTGGACCTGCATCGTTTCATGATGCAGATACAGGTGATAGAGGACTTCACCTCGTGCATCGTTGAGGTCTAGATCAGTGCATTCTCAGAGTCAGTGAGTCCTCCTTGCTTTCCGGAGGAGCCCTTTTATTTTCTTACTTTCATCGAGTACTTTATTTTTTTGATTGGGGTATCCCTGGCCTGTCATGATACCATCTAGATTATTGAGTAGACGATTTGTTGAGAATTATTTATTTCCAAACTTATTCATTGGAAACTATATTTTTAGTAATGTTATATCTACCCATATGATGTATTTTATTTGGATGTTTCTTCCGCTATTGAGTTGATGTGACGATGAGGCCAGGTGGTTCTCTTGGGGAATCAACAATGGTTCTTCAACTGTTGGTCACACCAAAGGTACCCTCCCAGGGCGTGACAGTCATGACCCGCCAAATTTGACCCACTCAATCTCAGTAACTTTAACATATTATTATTTATTTATTATAAGCACAATTTGAATTTCAACTCAAAAAAATAAAAAAAAAGTTACAAATAGATAGATAAATCATAGAAATATAAAATAGATAGAAAATATACATAACATTAATGCAAGTAAAGAGCCTTAGAACGAGTTGAAATTGGAGATTAAATTGCGTTCAATTGAAGATTCTTTCAAAATGAGTTAAGGTTTGAATGAGTTGAGATTGAACCCAGTTTTGAGTCCAACCCATCAAAGTTTGGGGGGATTGCGGGTTACTTATATTTGGGTTCACTTTGACACCCTTAATTTATTTTCTTTTAGGTAGGAAAATTGCATAGTATGATAATAATTATTAATATTTTTAGAAATAATGATTATTTTATTATTTGAAAGTTAAGATGTTAAAGTTGATTTATATTTCATAACAATTTTTATATCATTACATTATTTATACCTATAAAATCATGTTAGAAGTTTTATTTTTTATGAGTTTCTTTAATTATGTTTTTAATTACTCATAATTTTGTGTTATTATTTTATTTTACTATAACATAAATTAAAAATATAAAGATTCATAAGACTTATGCCCCATGCCTCGAAACTTACGCTTCATCCGAGCCAAGCAAAATGCCTTATCTCACGCCCCTCCTTTTAAAACACTGTTCTAGATTATGTATGTATGAGAATTGGAAGCTCTTATAACAACAACAACAACAACATACCCAGTATAATTCCACAAGTGGGGTCTGGGGAGGGTAGATTGTACGCAGACCTTACCGCTACTTCATGGAAGTGGAGAGGCTATTTCCTAAAACCCTCAGCTCAAATCCCATGGGCTGAAATACCTAGATATGGCAAAAAGAATTGTGAGAAAAGCAAGAAATGTAAGTAAAAAGTAAGCAATATAAGTGAAGGGAAGGGAACAATAAGTACGACTAGCAATAGATAACACATGACATTAAGAAAATTATGACCAACTCAGACATACCAGCTTGAAATTGGAAGCTCTTATACATTTATATATATTAACTAAAGTATCTTTTTTCTTGTGCACATAGTATTTGTATATATTTTTGTGTGTTATTTTTGTTAGTTTAAAGTTGTCACTAGTTGCTCATCACATTTAACTAATGAAGCACTGAAATTATACCTATACTAGTTTCAGTTTATGCGTATTGCACACGTTTCTTTTATATCTACTAATTCTTTTTAATTTATTTATCTTTTTTTATCTGTTTCAATAAGAATTCTTTTTTATTTTTTAACAACGCTTTGATTTCAAGTTTTAACATAATTGTTGTTTTTCTTAAAAAGGACTAGATTTGTCTCATATGTGTTGCACGTGTAATCATAGTCTAATGTTTATGCTGTGGTCCGTAGGTTTGTAAATAATACTTCATTGCGCCAGAGTAATTAACTATCATACATGTTTTGTTCCTTGGTTGTTTGCAGGGAAGGAATTTAAGAACACCTTATTCAAAGAATTTTATTAGTTTGTCCATGAAATTGTTGTAAAATTCCCATGAAAATCATCATTAGTACGGTGGCCCTATTCCCTTAAAAAGAGTAGAAGCTCCTTGTCTTACAATGCAAAATACTTCACCCTGAACCATCAATCTAGTTTTTATCACATCAAGAGGAGTAGTTGTCATTGCACTTGCAAAGGCACCAATCATTGCATTTTCGGAATCTTTAAGGTCACTTTTTGCAGCTAACATATACCCCATCCGCATCTGTTAGAAATGGATAGCATCAAATGGCAAGTCTCGCAGTAGAAAAGAACCATACCCAGCATAAACTATCCAACAATTTTCTCATACACCAATAAATATTGTTGACGCTGGTAAGACTCCATTTCCAGACAATCCTAAATAAAGAACTTTCAAAATGATTTGTTTCCCACCATGAACTACTTGAAGTCGAGTTTTAATTGTATCAATTAGATACACACCTGCTTCTCCAACAACACCAGATACAGCTCCCTCGTACGGTATGTGTAAGTTTTCATGGATAAAATTATCCTTCTCAAGTTGTAGTCCTTCATCTTATGCAAATGTTTACTGAATGTGGAAGTGTTGCAAATTTCTGATTTGTTTTTCTTGCACGACAGAATGTGGAACAGAAATATGTGCTTTTATTGCGAGATGAAGCAACTTAATGAGATCAAATTAGGTGATTTTTTTTAATGAAAACTAAGAGGCTTTCTATTTCTCTGTGTGTTAGTGTAGTGATCGTCAACGCACATGGAACCTTGTCTTACTTTTGCTTTTAATAAAATTCACTGTATTTTTGTCAAATATGTTGTGTTAAAGGATCAGTTTTAGCCGGAAATATTTGCAGCCATACCAGTTAGCAGCAACATCTGCAACTCTTTACTCCTGCTGCTGCCATTCACATTATCTGTATTCTGTTCCAAACGTTTCTTGTTGATAAATCCCTAAATGGGAACTAAACAACAATCGGACGAGGAGGTGGAAACTTGAAACTGGTGCTCCCTGCACACCCTGCTAGATCCCTTCTTTGGTTGAAGAATTTAATGAGTAGTTTATGGCTTGTCTGAAAACTCAAGAGCCTATTGCCAAATTGATATCAAGTCTTTGCAGCACTGGATGCATGTCATCAGGAAGTTCTTGAAAGACTGATAACCATTTTCACTCGATCATTTAACAATTGGGAAGACAGTTGTAGAAACAAATCCTATCCCCACCACGATCAAGTATGAGATTGGTCTCTGCCAACACATTCCCAAACCTTGTAGCAGATGGATGGGTTGTGCCTGTATTCACATTGGACAAGACTCTTCTTTGCTTGAGCTACTCCCCGGCATGCAAACCGAAGATCTCACTTGTCGTGGACAAGTACTTAGAGATCTTTGTGGTACTGTGGAGGGACTCTCAATTGATCTTTTCTAGGATTTCTTATCATGACACACATAGAGATCTATCTTTTTACTAATATTTTGGTGGTTATATGAAGGCCATGTGGAATTGCCTTGATCAAGCATGGGACAACGGCTCCGGCTCTAGAAATAGGGCAGAAAACAGAAACCAAGATGATAACTAACATACACACTCCTGTGCATATGGCTTCGAAAAATTCAGTTCCCATATTAGTCATCCTCATCCACAAACTAAAGTACAGTAGCAAAATTCAGTAGTAACTTTTAACTACTGGATTGTAATGCTTGACAGATGACTTGTATCAAGAAAGTAAAAACAAACGAAGCAGCATATGAAGAATGCTAGTACCCGACCTCAAACATGAAAAAAAATTTAGTCTCAAATTTGGTTTATTCCAACCTCAAGTAATAATATGTACTGCAATCCCAAAAAAAAAAAAATTGGAAAACAAAATATCACACAATTTGAAGTATAGCATTTTGTATAACCAGAATGTAAGCATGAACAGGCTTCCAAATATCTACATTCCAAGCAAATACTATCAATTTCAAAGTTCACAACTTAAAGTTCATAAATAGTACAATAGTTCAAAATTTCTATATTTTAAGCTTAAGTCATTTTCAAAGACTACAATTCATTAAACCTAAGTTAATAAATTCATGAACAATTTACAATTTCTAAAGTTCACAACCTATGTTCAAATAATTAAATACTACAATTCAATATTTTTAAACGCTAGTAAGCTTAATTAGTTCATGTTAAGAGTACAATTCAATAAGACTTCTAAACTCAACACATTCAAGTTCAAAGTTTGTAACTTCAAGTTCTAGTTAATTCAAGTTATAATAAATTGAGTTGTAATTACAAGTTCTAATTTAATTCTGTTTCATGAAATTCAAATTGGATTTTTCTAAGTTAAGGTATAAAATTTCAAAATTGCCTGTGCCATTATGACATGTCTTCTCGTGTTATTTCCCCACCAAACACTAAAACTCTATCAACATTTTCAGGGTGTGTGAGTAGTATTGCTAAGCTTTTTATTTGTAAACTAAAATTTTCTTCGGTCCAATTTATATAACTCACTATTTTTTCGATCAATTTAAAAAAAAAACATTTCTATAATTAGTAACAGATGTTCATTTTATCTTTAATAAAATGATATAAATATTTATGATTTATTTTAGACCACATAAATTAAATTACATATACCCTTAAAGGGCTTACTCTGAATTTTAAGGTGGGTGGAGCTTGTGCGTACACATATTAATGTATCTAAACGAAAATTATTGTTTTAACCTTCAAATTTTAAGTATAATTAAAGTTTAAATGTCTAAAGATGAGAATTTATACAAATCAACATAATTTTTTTGGGTATTTCAAAAATCATAAAATTCAAGCTCTAAAAGTTAAGTTCAACTAGA
>JAABOM020000012.1:18488830-18506673 GCA_011800125.2 Solanum clarkiae | reverse complement strand
ACAAATCCGTGCGGGTACGCATGGCACTGTCGCCACGGTGTCCAAAGCGGACAATACCTCGCAGTGTTAGGGCAGATTGTTGCAAGTATTGCTTATATGACTTGGACAATTCTCCACTCGTGACTAGTTTTTGGTTATCAATTAGGTGTACGTATCATATCTTTAAACGTCAGCAGTATTAGGTCCATCCCTCTTTGGACTCTCAGTCCACGTTCTAGTTGGACCTACGCGTGAAGCAGGGTATCAGAGTGGATTAGAGTTCCACATTGATTGAAAAATAGATTGATGATCTACTAATTATATAAACTTGGACAATCTTTTGCTCATGAGCTAACTATTAGCATATTGATATATGGATCATGGATGCAAAATTTAGTACTTTTTGTTTCCAGCTGAAGATTTATAGAAATAAAAGATCAACTCATACAATTCATTTTCATTATCAAACAAATCTAATTACAAGCAATCAATGAAACAACATTATTCAATAGGTTCACAACTCATGATGGTTTGCAACAATTACAACACCTAAATTTTATCTGAAAACTTTATTCAAGACACGAAAAGCTCTAACGAGTTTATTTTTTGAGACGTAAATGTTAAATAAACCTTCAAAAATCACTTGATCAAGGCATTTCAACCTAGCCTTTCTAAAAGGATGACATCTTAACACTCTTCTTCCTTCCAAGTCTTACAGAGTTGACATAATTAACCGGGCTGTGAGCAGAAATGCCGGGAAGTAACAGCCCCATCATCCGAAAAAGTACTGATTCCCAACTCTCTTTGTACTCAGGTCCATATACGTAACACATGATGAAGCTTCTGATAAACTCCCAACCAGCATTCACATATACTGGTAACACGAATCGTAGCCCAAAGAAGTTCTTGTTTGGTTCTTCGTGTACTTCCTATTAGACGTCAAAGAAATAAAATCAAGGAAAAAGAAACACACAACAGATAACAAAAGAGCATTATTTTTTACCTGTTCAATGTATAAGCTGTTGTAGTACAAGCAAATACCGAAATGCTTATACAAGAATGTTTTATCATCATAAGGTAACCGCGGAACCAGATCATTGCAATAAACAACCCTGAAGTACTTAGGCACCGGATGTTCCAAATGTTCTTCCATGAACCTCCTTAAATTCCTATCCCCGATCCTAGGTTGCCCGTATGTGTATATACGCAATAATCTTTTCATAACATCAGTTTCCTTGTGTATCACTAGCATTGCTGGGAATAGTATAGCCAACGCTCCTCCTAAGCTATGTCCTGTAACGACAAACCTTGCATTCTCGTGCTCCTTGAGCAAACTTTTTAGTTTGCTTCTAACAGTATAGTAAGCAGTCCTCTTTTCTACACCAACATTCTCTGAATCAACAGATTTAACGAAGATTTGTTCATGAAACGTGGAGACGTTTCCTCTGTTTCCTAATCCTAACGCCTCTAAGAATCCCATGTGTACTTTTCCTAATTTAGGAATCTCATACCACGAGTAGTCGAAATCAGTGACCCAATCATCAGCATCAAATGGCTCAGTACCCCTGAAGCTGATCAAAATCAAGTTTGCATCTTTTGCCTTATCGCATAATATAAAAACTTGAGTCGAACTCTCTTTCTCGTAATCTGTTCCAACAAACACAGCTTTTAAGAAAGAATATATTTATACAATCGACTGTCCTTAAAGAGATATTACTCGTATACAGATTGGGGAAAATATAAACAACTCCCTTCAAAATAGTCACGTTCTTTCAATTTAAGGCCTCTATATATTACGTACAAACTATCAATCTAGGACATATATAAGTTGAGTTCTCACCATTCCAGCAGTTGTAAAAATCCACAAAATGCATCTGTGTTTTGGAAAAGGAAAATGTTACTTGTAGCAATTGATCAAGAAAATACGAGTAATAAAGACGAAGGTAAGTATGTTATATACCTTCCAGTGATGATTTACAAGGTTTTTAACAACGTTTTCATTCTCATAGGCCAACTTTGAAGACATCATACATAAGTCCATAAGAGCTCTATGTCCCATTCCCAGTTCCACGTTTTTATCAACGAAATCGTCAGGTCGAGTGATTTCCTTTGTTAGTATTTCAGTGTTGTATAGTAAGTTTAGTCTCCCATCTATATGGCCAATTATACTTGTGAAAGATTCACTGCCTCTCTGTGGTATCAACAGCTTTCCTGTTTGCTAGAAATACACACAAAATGATATAGTAGACAAGTAAAGATGAACGGAGAAGTATGTAATCTATACTATTATTCAATAATAAGAGTAAATCATTAATCGATTTTATAAACAAACAAGTACTATTTGATATCTCCAAATAGTATAGAGGACAAAGATGAACTGAGGGAGAGGGAGGAGCATTTAATCTATTTATGTTTCATAGTTGAGGCATTTGCAGTTTTCAAGAAAAATTACTTCTAAGAGCAAAATGAAAAAGAATATATAATTGACACGTAAAATCAAACAGAAGAATAGGGACGTATGTTAGTAGTATTATTACTATTACCATGCAAAGTATTGTTGAGTAAGCCAAGAAAGCTTCCATTAATAGAGATGAGGTTGAGTAAAAACTCCAGCAAGTATCCACTCCATTCCATTGGTTTCTTACACACCTTCAGTATTTTCCTCACTAAGATGGACACAAATATCACCCATCTATGATCATCCACTTCTTCTCCGCCATCGCCATATTCAACAAATTTAGCACTGATTGCTTTATCTCCTCGTACAAGGAGGCGTATGAGGTCCCATATTCCACCATTATCGTGTTTCACAATCAAGAATGTTACATTATTTGTAGCCATGTCCATGGCGAGCTAGGTAGAGTTAAATTGATGATTTAATAAATTGCATATGTTGTTACTTGTTAGGATAATAAAATGTGAATTTATAGCACTAATAGTTGCACGTACCGTGTAGTAAAAGTATTGTATCCATGATGGCAATGATAAATGTACAAGTTGACGTAGGGATCATCAAAGCACCATATCAAAAATATTTCGTCATTTTTCATGTTTGGGTAGTTGAAAAAATTGTTTTTTTTTTTTAATATAGGATGTTGCAAAATATCAACATCATACTATGGCGAGGCATATGAGGGTCGGGTGGCCTGGATTGAGTCGTGATCGAACAATATGGAGTTTGCTTGGTAAATTTGGTTAATAAATAAAGTTGCAATCTTGCAGCTATATATCAGTTATGTTTTTGGCACAATGGTAAGTATTGATCCTAACGAGTAGTATCAAAGTCAAGGTCATGGGCTCAATTTCCAAAACAACTTGTTACATGTTGGGTAAGGTTAATATTGATTCTTTTTATGTCAAGGTCGCTTGTATACCTATTTAAGAAATAAAGTTGTAATTTTATGCGCTTTAGGTGACCTAACTAACCTACCACATTAAAATTTTCACTAAGGGCGGATTCAAAATCTGAAGAAGTAAATGTACAAACTAGTTAAAGGGCGTTCAACATCTACTATATATACATAAAAAATAATTTTAACTATGTATAAATAGTATAATTTCTCATCGAAAGATCTTCGAATAAACTCCTGAATATAGCGTAGCTCCAACCATAATTATATGCAAATATAAATTTGGAACAATAAGTTTTGCTAACATACAAATTACCCAAAACAAAATCACTTAAAATTCTTTTTATTAAAACGTGGGTACTTTTTTTTAATAAAACTAATTTTAGCAACTTTCTCCTGAAAAATGTGTGAGAAGGTTGTTCTTGAAAATATAATCACTTGTTAATTGAACGTACGTGACCACTTCTTCTTCTCTTTGACAAGAAAATTCTTAGTGACTTCTTCTCTATACGTCTTTATCTATTTATATTTACATTATATATAATTAATGTAATTTTTAATTAGCTGATCTATGTACTTATTTAATAGTTTAAGACATTTAAATCTTTAACTCATTTAAAAGGTGACGTAATAATATATATATATATATATATATATATATACACACCATATTAAAAGTATGAAGATACTTAATAATGTTATTTGTACTTTTGTCCTTCATAAAAATCATTTCTTTAGATAAAATTAATTTTTATTTTTTCCCTCAAATTCTTATTTAATTTACTATCATCGTTCAAAATTTCTTTAGTACCTTCCACATTCAAGATCAATTATTGGATTTATCGATTAAAATTTTTAATAGATTATTTATTTTTGACATATATCTGGAGTTACGTAATAAAGCTAGTATATAAAAAATATTAATGGTTATTAAAATTTAAAAAATATTGTGAATTTTGATGGTATCTTATAATTGAATTGGATCACAAAAAATACATATACATAGTTAAATTAAGTTAGGAAGATATTATTTATAATTATATGACTTTTATTTAAAAAGGTTCATCCATGTTATTTGGTAGTATTTCATCAATCTTAATAGTTCATATTTATTAAAAATTAGAATTATATTAAAAATAGAAGATCCTTAAAATATTAACTATTTTTGTTCTTCATTAAAATACTCTACAAAATAGATAATATGATAACTAATACTCTAATAGGCCTTTTGATAAATTAAAATACTCTAATCTTTATGTAAAATAGAGTTACAATAAACATTAATTTCATGATACCAATTTAGTTGCAAACTTTTGAGATAGTAATATTTTTTTATATTGTTCGTTTTTATTTTTTAATTATTTGAAAAAGTATATTATTCTTCATTAGTATGATATTATTTACGAAGCCGAGTTAGATGAAAATATTAAATTTAGGGTAAGTATATCAATTTATATAGATTATGTATAATTTAAAGCCTCTTGTTAGATAATTTTTACTTTTCTTCTATCGCAACTTCATGTCGTAATCTTCTACTTTATCAGAATTCTTTGCTTTAGAATATGCATTTTTTTTCTAAAAAAATTGTTAATAGTATTTTATCATGTGTTCAATTGAATATCGTAATTCAATACTTCAAGTAAAATCAACTTTAAGAGGTTGTTAATATATTTCATCTAATATATTTGTATCTTTATATAATAAAATGTCTCTAATTATAAATATTAGTAACTAAATCAACTAAATCCATCAATATAACAATATTCATTGTCACTGTTTAACAAATATTACATGTAGTATGAGGTTATTATTTTCTAAGAAATATTTTTCTTCTTATCATGTTATATCAGTTGACATAATGCACATGTGAAAAATATATATTCTAAACTAATATGCGTATATTATTGTATATCAAATCTTATTTTAGATTATAAATATAAATGAGATATTTGAAATAACGAAATTTAAAATTTAAAATCCAAATTCTAAGGATAAGTACCCTTAATTTTGATTTGTTTGCGTCATTTGGCAATGGTCCTCACAAAGAATTTATTTGCGTCACTATATATTTATCGGAAAGGAATATTTTGGGATTTGGGCAAACGGTTCCATTTAAAAAAATATATTTAATTGGAATAGATTTTTACTATATTATCTTTCATAAATAAATATTTATTCTATTGAGATATTTGTATTCTCACCATTCCAAATTAAGTATCATTTTAATAAAAATTATTTCAATTAAGAAATTAATACATATAATGTGTAGTTTATTAAACTATTAATATTTAATAATGGTTTGTTTAGAAAGTTATATTAATAATTAAATTTGGTGTAATTGAGTATAATTACACTATCTAACATATTTTGATTAGTCATATAATTATTTGATCAGTATGTATTTGACAAGAATAATTACACTTTTTAATTCTCAAGGAGAATTTTGTATTACCGATAATTATACTGTCTATTTTTTTCTATCATTCTAGTATCCTTTTAAAATTTCTTTGTATTCTATATTATTTGTGTTTATATTTCATTTGATTTTCATTCTCAATCTTTACTTCCTGTGATTCCACATAATTTTTTATATAACTTATTTTATGTCTTATTTTTCATTAGCATAATTTTGATAGTATTCTAATTTTTTAAAATTTTTTATTCTTATTCTAATTTTTAAATTTATGTAAAATTATTGTCAAATAAAGTTATAGATTACATTTTCCTTTTCTTTTTTAAAAAAAAATATATTTATGTTACGTTGAAATTTGATATAAGAGTAATATGTTAAAAAAAGAAATTCAGTTTGAATAGAACTTATGTTATATTTTTAGTGTCATTTGTTTTATTGTACTAACTTGATATTTTACATTGCAAACCAATTTATTTTTTAGAAAGACTTGATAGATTATCTTTTTGTCAAATATTTGAATAATTTTATGACATTATATTTATAATATTAATCTTTTTTTTAAACATGTATTCCATGATGTTTATAGAAATATTGTACTTTTAGTTTTTATGAGTAATTTAATTGAAATATACTAATTCGAAAAATATAAATTAATTTTTTTATAATATTAGTTAAGAATATATATTTATCAATCAAAAATATATGGTAAATATTTAATTTAGCATCAATTATAAAGATCCTTATTTGTTTAATATAAATTTTTAGTTAGATAATAAACTTTTATTTTAAAATTTATTATAACCTTATGAGTGCAATTATACAACTTAATAAAACACTTATAATTATACTGTAATTATATTTTTGACAAAAAAACTAAGTTTTGTAATTACTAGGTTGTGCAATCAAAGAGTACATTTGTAATGACACTGTAATCATATGTGATATTAATTTTAGAATAATTTTTTTCGATTAAAGTGAAATTTATTTTTGGACGGAGAGAGTAGTATTGAAGAACAATATTACTAAGAATAAAATGAGAAACAATAATTAATTTTATCCTAAACTTTAAAATGATAAATAATTTGAAACAGACAAAGCAACAACTAAGGATGTCAAATGAGACAGATTGGATTGAATTTGATAATATCAAAATAGGTTAAGTTAATAAATGGATCAAAATGAGCTAGCTTAAAATTGGGTCCTAGTCTAACCCGCTCAATTTTTACTATGTTTTAAATTCAAATTTTATTTTCTCATAAATTGTTATGAAACATATATTATTTTTCTCATAATAAAAAAATTCTTATATTATGGCTATATAAAACATATCAATAGAAAAATATTACTTTAAACAAATGTAGACAAGCTTTCTCACGGATCAATTTGAATTGCATATCAATCTAATTTTTAAATGAATTGAACCAAGCATGTCAAATAAGGTCTTAAGAGTAACTTGTCTTGATATTTTGTTCTCCAGAAGAAACTATCTTACAAAAATAACGTTTATGAGGGGTGATTTTGATTTTCTTTTTATCCTGCTTAGTAATCTTTTAAAAAATAGTTTTCGAATCAGAAAATTCTAAATTTTGTCATAATACAGATGTTCATAATATTTTAAGGCAGTGAATTTGTTCGATTGACAAGAAATTCTACTTCATAGGCAAAATATAGAACTTGCATATGTTGTTCATCAAATATAAATTCTAGGTTTTGCCCATACATGTTTATGTCATTTTAAAGATAGTAAACCTGCTCAATAATTGACTAGAAGTTCTGAGTTAATAGACAAAAATTAGAATTTCAGCATGTTGTCCATCAAAGATTTTAATTTTAGTCCAGCAATATAAATTCTTTCCAGAAAAAAAAAAAACCAAGGTCCAAACACTTCGAAAGAAAAAAAAAATTAAAATTCAAGACTACATTGAAGGAATCAATCCAGTGGCGGAACCAACATTTTCGTCAATGATATTCATGCTTTTAGAATATGGGTGAGTAATTTTTATAGCAAGGATGTTCAATAATCGATATATATGAAAATATCTATATTTAACCTATATATTCGAAAAAACTTTCCGATGAAGGGTGTTCATTTGATCATCTTTGGGTGAAAAAACTCTGCCTTGAATCAACCCATGAAGGAATGGTGGGCTTACGTGGATTGCGTTACGCTACAAATAGGAAATAACGTGAAATGATTTCTATATTTGTTTTGCTTGAATCTGTATTGGGAAGTGAATTAGATAATTAGATTAGATAAAATGACTAAAAGAAAAGAATCAATTTCTGTTGAAATTATTTTTGGATGTTTAGTTCTAGCCCATAAATTCTGTTAATTAGCCATCTTTTCTGTTATCTAAGTTCTTTTTTTTCTTTTTCTTTCTTTAGGTTAGAGAAAAAAAAAAGAATCAATTTTAACACAATCAACAACTCTGAATTTTATGTCTCAGACGGATTTAAGTCCTAATTAGAGATCCATTTGATGGCCAAAAAGGTAGCGTTGATTATGTTTAACACAATTAAGACGGTATCAATTATGAAGTTATATTGAGTATGTTATTATAATTTAATATTTCAACAAGTATGTAGATGTGAATGAAAAACTTCTGAATAGAAATATCTTAATATTTTTCATATTGAGGCTATTTGTCGCTCTCAAGATTAATTTTTTGATAGTAACAATTTACTTGTATAATGAAATTGTTACAATGAACTTAGTGACTTTTTTTTTTTTTTTTTTTTTTTTGCAAATTGACTATATAGTCTAACTTTGATGTGGAAAGACCCTGACAAGGCACACATAAGTTTTACGTGAAAAACTACACTAACTCAAAGATGTAAAATTAATGACCACAATTCAATGGAATTGAGTCTTGATCATGTTATATGGAAAGTACAAAAACAAAGCAAATACGTTGTAATGATCTTTAAAGTCAATTTCGTATTTTTTGTGGAAACATTGCATTTTGCCCCTTTTCATAGCTTTTTAATGGTCCTTGTGTCATGTTGGGATGGGTGACATGCTCTCTAAGGTGGTTAGGTGAAATTGGTGCAAGTTTTCCCATTTTTAGAAATTTTGAATGAAAAGGATTGATTTTAGTCAACATCCGAAGATTTAAGTGTCGAATGGAAATTTCGATAATTTCATGAATTTTGAAAGGTCCATATTGGTCTAGGAGGAAGGTTGATTTAAGTTTCAAGGCTTTCCTTTTGAGTTTGTGCAAAAAGTCATTTTAACTTTAAAGTTTGGCCTAGCTTGACTTTGCTCAATATTTTTCGAGTAAAAATGCTTGAATGAAAATTCTATCAGCATGGTTAGCTCCAGAATGACGAGTTTGATCTATAACGAGTCTTGGTTCGATTCTCGAGGAGCTCGCAATGAGTTTTTGGCTGTTTATGTGTTTTATGTGTTAAATTCTTGAAAGTGTCGACTTTGGTCAAAATTTCTTGATGAATTATAGAGAACGAATCAGTAATCAATGAACTAGACTAGCAAAGAATCAGAGAGAATCATAAATGAGAAGGAGGAGGAGGAACTTGATGTGTATTTCTTGAATGTTAAAGTTAATCATGTGACTAAGTATTCTACTTATATAGTGTAGGATATACACTTCTACAATATAATGTTAGCTCTAACTAACTAACTAACATGTTAACTAACATAACTAACTCTTGATTAATCGTGAACCTTCATCTTATAGCCTCAACACCTCCCTCAAACTTGGTATTGAAAAGAGATTGGTCAGTCCAAGTTTGGAGATCAAATATTTATGTTGGACCTTGTTTAGGCTCTTGGTTAGAATGTCAGCAGGTTGATCATGTGTAGATATATACTGTGTCTTTATGAGACCTTGCTGAATCTTCTCTCTTATAAAATGACAGTCTATCTTAATATGCTTGATTCTTTCATAATAGACTAGGTTTGCAGCCATTTGAATAGCTGTTTTGCTATCACTGAATGTGGTATCTGGTAGTTATACTTGAATTTCAAGATCTGTAATTAATCCCAAATTCATGTCAATTCAGCTACTCTAGAAGCCAGGCTCCTGTATTCTGATTTAGCCGAGCTTCTGGATACAATAGTTTGCTTCTTGAATTTCCATGAAATCAATGAATCCCCAAGTTTGATGGTGAACCCTGTGATTAATTTTCTGGAGAATGCACAAGCAACCCAATCTGCATTACAATGAGTTGTTATAATATCCTTTTTGTTGCTAGATAGTAGTACACCTTGTTCTGGTTTTCCTTTTATATATTTGACTATTCTAAATATTGCATCCATGTGTGATTGTTTTGATTTTTGTAGGAATTGGCTGAGTGTTTGCACATTATAGACTATATCAGATCTAGTGATTGTTAGATACAACAATCAGCCAATGTATCTTCACTGATGTTTGTGACTTCTTTGAAATGTTGATCATACTCAGTGATAGTCAATTTTGTAGTAGTATCCATAGAAGTAGATACTGGTTTTGTTGCAGTAAGTGCAGTTTCAGATATAAGTTCTAAGGCATACTTCCTCTGATTCATAATAATACCATGTTGAGCTATTACAAATTCAATACCTAGAAAGTATCTCAGTTCTCCCAAGCCCTTTACCTTGAAGGTGTTGTGTAGTAATATCTTGTTTGTTAGGATCAGATCCAAGTGATCTCCAGTAACCAAAATGTCATCTACATACACCAATACAAAGATTACTTTTTCACTTGTTTTCTTGATATATAGAGAGTGATCAAACTGACCCTGCCTGAATCCAAAACTTATCAATGCTTTGGACAATTTGGCATTCCATTACCTTGGAGCCTGTTTCAGTCCATACAAGGATTTTGAGAGTTTGCATACACTATTCTTCTTGGACTCTAAAATCCTTGAGGAAGAGTCATATAAATTTCATCATCCAGAGCACCTTGTAAGAATGCATTGAATACATCTATTTGATGTATATGCCAATGTCTTGAAGATGCAATGGCCAAAACTGTTCTCAAATTACCATTTTAACCATAGGGCTGAATATTTCTTGATAATCTATTCCCTCTTTCTGACTGTATCCTTTTATCACTTGTCTTGCCTTGAACTTTTTCTACTTCTCCAGTTGACTTGTATTTAACTTTATATATGCGTTTGCAACTAGTTGGTTTCTTTTCTTCTGGTAGCGATACTATTGTCCATGTGTTGTTACTTTCAAGAGCTGTAATCTCATCTTGCATTACTTTTACCCACCTAGGATTTTTAACTGCCTCTACATACATGGTAGGTTCAACAATATTAGAAATTGAGATAAGTAACATTGATATTTAGGAGATAAAAATTCATATGATATGTAATTAGATAATGCATAAGGCACATTATCATTGATACTTAGTGAGACAAAGTCCTTCATCCATGCAGTAGGTTGTTTGCTTTTGCATGATCTTCTCACAAGCTCATTTTAAGACCTGTTAATGGTAGTAACCACAAACATGTCATTACTAGGACTATTACCACTTGTAGATGAAGAAGATAGGATGTCTGAGTTGCCATCATTAGCCTGAGAGTCCATTGGAGTATCTGAGCTTATGAGAGCAGGAATTCCAGTAGAGCTTGGATGAGAATCTTCAACCAATTCTTAAGATGTATAAGGGAAAAATTGCGACTGAGTATGCTGAGTAGCTTTGAAAGGAAATATGTTTTTCTAAATAGAAGTTCCCTGTGTACAAAGAAGCTCTTATCAGTAAGGTCAAATAATATGTAACCGTTCTTTATTTTTGAATAACCCATGTGCACAACTTGCTTACTCCTAGACATTAGTTTGTCTTGTCCATGTACTACTTTCACATAACACAAACATCCTATGACTCTGAAAGAGCAATAGAAGGTTGTTTGTTATACAGTTTTTTATAAGGTGATACATTATTGAGAATGGTAGAAAGCATTCTATTGATCATATACATAGTAACCCCAACATATGATAGGTATATTAGCTTGAAGTCTTACCGCTCTAGTTATTCCCAGTATATGCCTATGCTTTCTTTCAACAATACCATTTTGTTGAGGAGTATAGGAGCAAGAAGTTTGATGAATTATGCCTAGTTTGATTAGTAATTCAACACACACATGATTAATAAACTCAATCCCATTATTAGTTCTTATGGTCTTTATGCATGTATTAAATTGAGTCTTAACATATGCAATAAACTATTAAATGACAAGTACTGCATCAGATTTAAGTTTAAGTAGGAACACCTATGTCATTCTTGAGTAATCATCTACTATTGTTAAGAAACACCTTTGACCATCACAAGTAGAAATCTTATAAGGTCCGCATACATTCATGTGTATCAAATCAAAAGCTTTATTACAGAAAGTAGGATATTTAACTGGAAAAGGTAGCTTAATCTATCTAACACAAGAACAAACAACACAATTATTCATAGTATCTTCAATTTGAGATTTCTGACTAGGAAACAAAAAGGACAACACTTTAGATGGCACATAGCCAAGCCTTTTATACCCCGACTCTATGCCAGTAAGATCAATAACAACTAAGCTAATTCTTTTGACTTTTAAATTAGATGAATTCTTTTTATGACCAAGAAGACTGTAGTGACTGAGTAGGTAGTAGAGTCCATCTCTTTCTTTACCAATCCCCTTCACCTTTCCAATTTAGAGATTTTGAAAAACACAAAAGTCAAGAAAGAAGGAAGTACAATATTATTGTTGTTTAGTAGCTTTAGAAACACATAACAGACTGTACTTGAACTGTGGTAGATGAAACACATCATAGATAGTGTTATTAGCAAATATAATACTAGAACAAGTGTGATTGACTATAGAAACATCACTATTAGGTAATGCAACTTGCTTAGAGTAAGCACTTTCAGATATAGGATTTTTGTTCAATAGATTTATATCTAAGGTCATGTGATTGGTGTGTAACACCCCACACCTTACAATACCAGTACAATGCAAATGAAACATGATATGGTTTGGTCAAATTAGCGCCCATTTTCAAAAGTGCTCAAATCTCATATTATAGGGGGATATGTGCGTCTAACGCTTAAGAGGGTTGAGTGTATACATGTTTTGTGTCAAATTGAGGAGATCACGACCTTAAACAAAGTGAGAGGATTGAGGTGCATGTAGAACTTAAAAAGCTAGCAGGCGAGTCACCTACTTGCTTAGCTTAAATTGCTAGCTAAACGAAGATGAGGCTCGACGTCGAATTTGTCCAAGTCTGATTATGAATAAAGTCTGTGTTAAGGGTGTAACTTTAGCCCATGTTTTAGAATCATAAATGGACTATATGTTCAGCCTAAAGAGGATATTAAAAGGGCCCAAAGACATCACAACTTCTTGGATACTTTAGGACCAAATTAATTAAGAAGGAAGCTGAAAATGGGTAGCAAAAGCCCAACCAATTTGGAGCCCCAAAAGGCCCAAATGAAAGGAGAAAGGAGCTGCATCACCAGCTTGGTGAAATAAGGCTGAGAATGTCTTAGTAAGACGGCCAAATTACCACTTTAAAAAGGGTTAAAGCAGCTCCCACAAGTCATTGTTAACTTGACCAGCAAAAAAAAAACATATTGTCTCCAAGTTTTCTCTCAATGTTTCTTGACTTTGTAAAGAGGCTAAAAGGAACTTCTAGGGTTCTTGGAGAAGCCCTACACCTTGAAGGTAGTAGTAAGTAAGTTTATATATCTGTTTAGTATGGTTTTTTAATGAAAAACAATAAGTATATGCTAGTATGTTTGTGCTGGAAATTTGGGACAGCATGTATTTAGAAAGTTGCTACACACTTGCTTTTTTTTAGTGACTTTTCTATGGTTTGTGGGCTGTATTATGAAGGAAAATTGATGTTATTAATATGGTTTGAGGTATAAATATTACCCTAAGGTTGCTGTCCTGATTTTGGTTTCATTTAATAAACGCGTTTTATTGTGTTATCTTAAGTGTAATGTTGATTGGAACTTGTGGATTGTTGGATAGAAGGTTATTGGCTCACGTCCTTCATGACTTCTTGGGTACTGTTCTAAGACTGTTTTTAGTACTGTTTGTATGTGTAAATGTTGTTGGAACAGTTTGGTTAGAGTTGGAACAGGTTTGGAATTGTCGACGTCGAAATATAGCGAAGGGAGGTAACGTTATGTTGTCCATTTGTAGGAATTGTTAAGTGTTGTGATTTGTGGGTTGTTGTAAGACTGTTCTGGCACTAAAAAAGGCTGGATATGATGTGTACATGCGAATGTGTATTAGAAAATACGATTAGGGGCGGAAAGGTTGAAAGAATACGCTCGGATTCATAAATACCCGCTTGCTGCCCGTGTTTTTTTTATGTGATTGGGCTGCCAAGATGTATCTATTGGCTTCTAATGCTAGTTTTATCACGTAACATGTTATCGATAAATATTTGGAGGACGGAAAGGTTAACCCAAGGTAGTAACGATGTCATACAATGAGATATGTAAGGCTACTTGATTTCGTATTGTTTGGCATGAAACATAGATCCTTTCTTGGCACATAAAGATGCTTACTCACTCCGACACAACTATTAACTATGTCTACACTCTTGCACATGTTCACATGCTCGCATACATAGTCTCTTTCAAATTTTCATACATATATGGATACTAAGTTACATGGGTTCTTTTTGCTAAACAAAGTTCACGAGTTATTTCATCTCATAAGCGTTTCATTATTTATGTAACGTACTCTTTTCATTGTCATATTGTCTTGTATGATTATCTACATATCACATGTTACTTCTACAGTCCTACAGCTCCAATATTGTGACCACCAAAAGAACCACCTCTAAGGTAATTGAAAGATAAAGTATATCGTTTATTGATGGGTAGTAGCCCGAGGTGTGAAAGAATCACCTAGCCAAGGACGATCCTATCACGGGTGGTAGCTCGAGGGGTTAAGAAAGAACCTAGTCAGGGACGATGCCGATACAGTTTTAGCACTGATCAGTTGGTCATTTGTATTACAGCTGTGAACAGATTATACAGTAAAGGTAAAATAATATAAAGAACATAAAGCACATGATCCCAAAGTATAACCAAAGGTGGTCTCTAATCTTGCACTAGTGCATGGTCTCATTTGAGTTATTACTTCAGATACAGTATATCCTTTCTTACATATTCAGTACATTATCTCGTACTGACGTCCCTTACAAGGGACCCGCATTTCATATTGCAGGTACAGGTGCTAGCAGTTCTCCCCAGTAGGATTACAGGATATCTAGCTGCTAATACCAAGCTCTAGGTTGCTCCGGGGCTTCGTGTGTGTCTAGAGCCTATATGTTTATATTGTATAGTTAGTCGAGGTGAGGCCTGTCCCGACCCTCGTCAGATACTTTCTGTTATCTAAAGGCTTTGTAGACTATGTAAATTAAAGTGTGGTCCTATCTCATACTTTAAACACCGTGGCCCCAACGGCCTTGCCATATGCATTTCCTTTTTGCTTGTTATCACTGTTATTTTCTTAAAGGCATGTCAAGCATAGAAACCCCTCATAATATGTATAGAAAGCATATAGATACAGGTTGGTTCTCCCAAGCCTCATCGGCAACGGGTGTCAGTTCGCCCTAACGGGACTTTGGGTGTGACAGAAGTGGTATCAGAGCAGGTCATCCTAGGGAGTCTACAAAGCCATGTCTAATAGAGTCTTATTTATTGATGTATTGTGCACCACATTTATAAGCAGGAGACTACGTGGCATTTAGGAGTGGTTACTTTCTTTTCGTTCTTTACATCATGTCGTAGAGCCAAGTGTAATAGGTGCATTATGTTTAATTCCTAATTTGTTTTGTACCACAAGTATGCCATAAACCAAGCAAAAAAAAAAGGTAAAGGGAAGGTAATAGAAGTGGTGGTTGGTATAGCCAGTCATGTCAGACAATGAAATGAGGTTCAAGAGGAGTCTCTGTCACAGACATCTCCAACTCCTCCAGTTCCTGATGAACCCAAGAGTAGTGAAATTCCCCCAGAACCACCTATTGATACTACCGTACAGGATTTGAGAAATATAGTCCAATTATTGGCTCATATAGTTGTGGGTCAAGGTTAAAGGCAGGAAGGTCCAGTTATGGGTACAAGTGGTACAGATAGGACAGCTGGCACAAAGATACGTGATTTTCTTTATTTGGACCCTCCATCCTTCAGCGGTCAGATCCTAATGAAGATTCCCAAGACTTTATTGATTAGATTCATCACCCTTTAGATATTATGCACGTGAGTGGTACAGAAGCTGTCGAGTTAGCAACATATAGGTTGAAGGGTGTGGCTATATTGTGGTATGAAGCTTGGAAGCAATCTAAGGGCATAGATGCACCTCCAACTACCTGGAGAGAATTCAAAGAGGCATTTCTTGACCATTATTTGCCATTAAAGATCCGAGAGGCCCATGCAGATCAGTTCCTGAATCTCCACCAAGGGAATATGAGTTTGAGGGAGTATAGCCTTCAATTTAATTCCCTGGCAAGGTATGCTCCTAATGTAGTTGCTACCATGGCAGATAGAGTTCATCGATGTGTAGATAGGTTGGATACATATCTGGTCAGAGACTGCACGATTGCTTCCTTGAACAAAGATATAGACATAGCGAGAATGCAGGCTTTTGCACAAAAATTAGAGGATCAGAGGCAGAGGAGAAGGGAAAGAGTTGGAAAGGGGGCAGGCTAAAAGAGCCAGATCTACAGGGCAGTTTACACCACTCCAAGATGAGTTTAGGCCTCGATTTTCTAATAGACCGCCTAGGCCATCTTCCTCCTACTCTGTAGCCAGTGCTCCACCACAATTTCAAGGGTCTCAAAGTAATCAGTTTGGTCAACGAGGTGAGGGACAAGGTATACAGACAACAGGATATCGGCAGGCTAACCAATGACTCCTAGGCAGCGTTGTAAATAGTGTGGAAGGAGACATCTGGGTATATGTTGTGTTGGGACAGATGTTTGTTATTAGTGCGGTGCGCCAGGGAACATGATGAGAGATTACCCGAGGAGGCGCATGGGTGATATAATGCAATGTACTGGGTTAGCTGTTGCATCATCATCATCAGTTCCTCTAGCAGGTAGGGGTCAGCAAGCACCTATGGGTTATGGTAGAGGTGTGAGAGGGGCAGCTAGCTCTAGCAGAGTCCAGAATCACACTTATGCACTAGGGAGTCGGCAGAATTTGGAAGCTTCACCTGATGTGGTCATAGGTACATTGTCCATCTTTTTACATAATGTATATGCATTAATTAACCCTGGTTCTACACTATCATACATCACTCCACTAGCTGCTGGAAAGCTTAAGAGAACACCTAAATTATTGAGCAAATCATTTAAAGTGTCTACACCAACCAGTGAATCTATTATAGCTAGAAGGGTTTATTATGACTGTGTAGTAAATGTTTGTGATCGTGACACATTGGCTGACCTAATTGAGTTAGAAATGGTGGAATGTGATGTTATAATGGGTATGGATTGGTTAGCTTCTTGTTATGCCACCATGGATTGCCGAACTAATAGAGTGTACTTCCACTTTTCAAATGAGGCAGTTATTGAATGAGAAGGTAATATTGGGGCGCCAAAGGGTAAGTTTATCTCTTATTTTAAGGCAAGAAAGATGATATCCAAGGGATATATATGTCATCTAGTTAGAGTGAGGGATATGGAGGCAGAATCACCAACTCTTCAGTCAGTTCTAGTAGTGAATGAATTTATCGATGTGTTCCCTGAAGAACTCCTAGGCTTACCTCCTGAACAAGAAATAGATTTTGGTACTAATTTACTTCTAATGACTCAATCTATTTCTATCCCTCCATATAGAATGGCCCCAGCAGAATTGCGAAAATTAAAAGAGCAGTTAAAAGACTTATTGGATAAGGGTTTCATAAGACCTAGTATGTCCCCTTGGGGAGCACCAGTGTTATTTGTACCCAAAAAGGATGGCACATTAAGAATGTGTTATCGACTATCGACAATTGAATAGGGTGACAATTATGAATAAATACCCTCTCCCCAGGATTGATGATTTATTTGATCAGTTACAGGGTACCAAATGTTTTTCAAAAATTGATTTGAGATCAGGTTATCACCAAGTGAGAGTGAAGGAGAAAGATATACCTAAGACTGCTTTCAG
>JAABOM020000012.1:18461586-18482595 GCA_011800125.2 Solanum clarkiae | reverse complement strand
CGCTCATCATGGGTCATCCGGAAACAGTCGCGCTATGTTTTTAAACATAGAGGTCAGGTTGCGTACATCCGACCCCCTTACCCCGCAATGGGCGGAAGCCTTTGAGGCATTGGGGTAATGTTGTTGTAATAACACCTACCTCGTGGAGGTAGAGTGTAGACAGGAGGCTCTTTCTAAGAGATGCAGTTAATATTATATAGAAAAAGTCAACCTTTGCACTATAATTTCTATCATTAAAGTTAACAAGTTTGGAAAAAAGGTAAATCCTTACAGAAACTTGTGATTTGTGAATTTGGAACATGCATGGTGTCTAATGTGATTGGTTTTAATTACTATTGTCAGCCTTATATAAGCGATTAGTGGTTTCTACTTTATGTGGTAAGGGGTGACAAAAACCAATGACCTTTAAAGCTATATAATTTACTTCTGGGCTGCTCATGATCCAAAGAATTTACAGTAATGGTTGGTTAAGTTGCTCACCATTTTGTACCATGCTGGTCAAGTTGCTGTAGGTGCACGTTCTTTAAAAAATTTGGCCTGCATAAAATCCGTCTCTTGAGCTGTTCGCTGTCCATATGTATCTATTTCTTTATCATTAAAATTCCTTTCACAATCAGATATGTCTTGATTTCAAAATAATCAATTTGGCTGCACTATGATTTTCAGCGTCTGTTCTGAGAAACCTGTATACCACCCTAAACTCACCAGGGCAGCTGACTAAATGGAGTGCCAATGGCGGTGATCCTTGTGGAGAGTCCTGGACAGGCATTACCTGCTCAGGCAATAAAGTTACTGAAATGTGGGCTTCGGTCTTCTTTTTTGTCTTCATCTCCATGTTATTTCAATTTTTTGGAATTGTTCACTTGGTATGTACTGATGATTAGTTTCGTTTCATTTTCCTTCAGCAAGATATCAGGTCTTGGGCTCTCAGGTTCATTGGGGTCCCAGCTAGATAGTCTAAAATCTGTGACCAATTTGTAAGATGAATGACCTTCGTTGGTTCCTTATTAATTGGATTTATGTGGAATTCCTGAATGTGGTCATGTTTGTGAATGTTGCAGTGACATAAGTAATAACAATATGGGAAGCCAGTTACCTTACCAGCTTCCTCCAAATGTGCAAAAATTGTATGTGTGATTATTTGCATATATTCCTCCTTGCCGGTTTTATTTTCTTCCTCTCATCTTTCTTATAACTTGCCTTGTGATGTAGAAACCTCGCTGCTAGTGGTTTTAGTGGTGGCCTCCCATATTCGATTTCACAGATGACCTCCCTTCAGTACTTGTAAGTGAAATGCTTAAATATTTGATATTTGTTTAAAATTTAGATACTTGGTCCCCTTCATTATCTTCGGGGCTCCTTACGATTCTTTGCAATGTATATGTTTGGTTGTAGAAATGTCAGTCACAATCAAATTCAAGGATCAGTGGTTGTCTCGTTTGACTCGCTCTCTGCGCTCAACACATTGTAAGGCCTATTCCTCTCCTGTCATTACATCAGAGTTTTGATATTTCCTTATTATGATCTGAATGAGAATAGTTTGACTCAAATGTTATGATGAAAGTACACAATAACATTATTTAAGTTGTCTTGTAACATACTTGTTCCGTTTCCTCCATAACTGTGTAGAAGGGAATCATGTCATTGGTATGCTGCCGAAGTATTAAATTATGCCAATAGAGCTAAGTTGCTACTTGGATTGGACTTATTCTTAACCAAGTATTAACAACCTCAAAGACGCGCTTAAGCCCTAAAGCGAGGCTCAAACTGTGTTGAGAGCTTTTCCTCGCTTAATATGCCCTTCAATGTCATCATCAAGGTCCTAAGGCAGACTTTCCCTTGCCAATGATCCTCTTCTGAAGAGGCAAAACTAAACAAGTGTTATTTCACTTTATCGTAAACGTAGATATTTGTATTTCTTTTCTCCCTTTGTGCCTTTTCCCTTAAAGCTCACACTTTATTTGTGGTTTGCGCTTATAGCTCAATGGACCTTAGAGTTTCTTTGCGCTTTTTGCTTTTGATGACACTGGCACCTCTAAAAATAATGGTTTGAAATGTATCATTCTCTGTCACATAGTTTTGATTATCTTTTTAACACTTCAGGGATTTCTCTTTCAATTCTTTGACGGGTAATCTTCCTCAAAGTTTCCAGTCACTATCTAGTATAAACAAAATGTAAGATAAGATTTCTTGCACTTCATCTTTCTGTTTGTGAACTACCATCAAATATAGAAGTTTTGTTGTTATAATATGCAGGTATTTGCAGAACAACCAGTTTACTGGAGCTATTGACGTCCTTGCCAATCTTCCTCTCGAAAATCTGTAAGTTGTGCCCCTAATGTGTTGATATGATGTCTTATGTCTACATCTCAGTTCTAGGGTTTCAGTTAAATCCATTGGTTGAAAACAATGTTGATTCCTTTATTCTTTAGGAATGTTGAAAACAACCAATTTACTGGCTGGATTCCAGATCAGCTGAAAGAGATAGTGCAGTGAGTGTCTTAGATTGCGATCATTTTCATTCATCTTCGCAAATTCTTTGGGGAGTTCTTTCTAATTGTTATCGGGATTTATCATAACAGATCAAATGGTAATTCGTGGAGCTCAGGACCTGCACCCCCGCCTCCACCTGGCACGCCTCCTGCAAAAAATCCCAATGGAAATCACAAATCCAGAGGGAACAGCAGCAATTCCGACAGTGGGAAATCAGGTATAGGAGGTGGAGGTGTTGCAGGAATAGTGATATCTGTCCTAGTTGTTGGAGGAATAGTAGCATTCTTTATTATCAAGAAAAGATCAAGAAGATTGTCCACAGACATAGAAAAACTTGATAAGCAGCCACTTGCTCCTCTTACTACACAGCAAGTAGAAGGTATTTTGCTTTCCTAATTCTTGATTTTGTAAGAAATGTGTTGAATTGTCTCTTAACTCTTTGGATATTTCTCGACGAATAACTGTAATCAATTGTGATGTTACTATTCACTTACCTGCTTGGGAATGAGCAAAATGATGTCAAAGCCTCTATCTTATCTTGTTAACCATGCAATGAGTATCACAATTTTGCAAGGAGTTGTCATTGATACATAAGTACCGATCATCCTGTTAGGAGGTGAAAGAGGTTGGACTTACGGGTTTCACGGAGGAGTAGAGGTAGACCGAAGAAGTATTGGGCGGAGGTGATCAGACAAGACATGACGAAACTTGATTTCACTGAAGACATGACCTTAGAAAAGAGTGGAGGTCGCGAATTAGAGTAGCAGGCTAATAGGTTAGTAGGGATAGGTTGATGTCTGGCCTTGAGATATAGTAGGGTAGTAGGATTAGTCGTGTCTTTATATCACATGTTGTTATTATCCGTCTTATATTTGTTAATTTTATCGTATTTACATGTTATCATTTGCTTTTCGTTATTAGTCATTCTTCCTTTTTTTCTTTTCCTTTTCCCTTTTTTTCCATATCTAGTTTATTCTGCTTATGTAGCTTGATTTTTGAGATGAGGGTTTCCCGGAAACAACCTCTAGAGGTAGCGGTAAGGTCTACGTACATTTTACCCTCCTCAGAACCCAGTTGTGGGATTCCACTTGGAATGTTGTTGTTGTTGTGCTTATATCTTTCATGACTTCAATGTTGTCATGGAATCAAAGTTGGAGCTTATATTTGCTTATGTCTTAACTTTTTCATTGTTATGTGTTTTTTTTTTTTTTGAGAAGGTAACGTTGTTGTTATTTTTTTAGTTGTTCCCGGATTTCCCACTCTTGTCTGTTTTTGGCTGCAGAGTTGAAACCTTATCAAACCTCCTCCACAGCAAGCATGAGCACATTTGAAACTCCCACTGCCATACCTCTAAGACCTCCACCTATTGATCGCCCTAAGTCCTTTGACGAGATTGACATATCACCGAAACCCATTGTTCCTCCCAAGAAGATTAATAGAGCTCAAATCAAGGCTACACAGTTTTCAATTGCAGACCTACAGATTGCTACTGATAGCTTCAGTGTTGAAAACCTTATTGGCGAGGGATCAATTGGGCGTGTTTATTGCGCTCAGTTTGATGATGGCAAAGTAATACTCTTTTCTCCTTTCTTATGACTATATAAGGTGATTTAGTGATGCTAACACATGTTTAAGCAAGATGGTATTAAATGATGGAGAAATGCTTGATCAGAGAAACTACATGCTTGGCACCCAAGGGTGTGACGTAGTGGTCAATGAAATGGATTTGACAATCCATGAGGTCTCAGGTTCGATTCCAGCAGAGACAAAAAAAAGAAGAAAAAAATGCTAGGTGGTTTCTTTCCATCTATCCAAGCCCTGGTGGGTAGTATTACCCAGTACTAAGCTGGCCCATACACCACTGTTATAAAAACAATTACTCCCTCCGTCCCATTTTATATGGCACCCTAGGACTTGGCATGATATTTCCAGAAAAAGGAAGACTTTTGAAACTTGTGGTCTAAAATAATTTTTAGATATTTGTGTGGCCGAGAGTCATTTGATCAATGGTCAAAAGAAAATTTTAAAGTTTAAGGTGACATTCTTTTTGGGACGGACTAAAAAGGAAATTGTGCTGCATATAATAGGACAAAGGGAGTACGCTACTTGGAAAAGTGTGATAAAACTTTATTTAACGAATAGTGTGGTTTGTTCTGACTATTTCTGTTTGAAACCACCAGTATCTACGCTTATGTCAGTCACGCAGACTCTCATAAGAGGAATATGGATTCTCTCTTATGTATTCACACTAAAGGATGACTTCTGATTAATCAAAAATTAGAAAGTACTTATTTCCTTGGATTTTAGAGGTGATTTCGTGATGCTAATGAATCAAAATTACATTCAAAGAAAGTCTGATGAGGCAACAACATACTAGAGGAAGTTTCAGGAAAAAAAAAATGAAATTCATTTGTTGAAGAACTTTGCTTATTTGATTTTACGCTCATTTAAGTGACAGACACCCTCATTGTGTTCCTTTCTGTTATTTGATATGTTGTAGGTTCTTGCTGTCAAGAAAATTAATTCGTCTGCCCTCCAAAATCATGACGATTTTCTCAATATAGTTTCTGAAATATCCCAGCTGCATCATCCAAATATAATTCAGCTAGTTGGTTATTGTTCAGAGCATGGACAGTACTTGCTAGTTAGCGAATTCCATAAAAATGGCTCTCTGCATGATTTCCTGCATGTATCAGATGAGGACAGCAAGCCACTAGCATGGAATAGCAGAGTCAAGATTGCACTTGGTGCAGCACGCGCACTAGAGTGAGTTTATGCAATCCCAAAATTATTTTGTTTGATACTCTCTTGGTTTCAGTTTATGTGACGCTATTTTGTTATTGGTCCATTTTAAAAAAATTGGCACATTTTATATTTAGAAACAATTAGCTTTACATTACCTATGTTATCCCGAGAAGCTTTCATAGCCACATAAATGTTATGGTGTATTTTAAGATCAAAAGTTTTATAGTTAGACAATTTTTATGCCACATGTAAGACTAGAACCTTCAAAAGTATCTGTTTCATTTTACGTAGCGGTGTTTGAGTGGGGATGGAGTTTGAAAAGAAAGAAAGGCTTCCAGAACTTGTGGTCTTAAACTTGCCATGACATTTGTGTGGCTATAAAAGTATGTCATTATGGGTAACGTTGAAAATTTAAAGTTAAAATTGTTTCAAAATATAGAAAGGTGTCAACCTTCCTATAAAAAGGAAATACTGCCACATAAAATGATGAAATAAGGGCTGTAAATAGATTCCAATTTATGTGATTTCCACATTTCTTTCTTTCATGATTTCCATAAGCAAATTTCTTCACTAGCTAATATAAGCATCCATTGCAGGTATCTGCATGAAGTTCGTTCACCATCATTGGTTCATAAAAACATTAAATCGGCAAATATTTTACTTGATCTGGAACTCAATCCTCATCTATCAGACTCTGGATTAGCAAGCCTTATTGATGATGCAGATCAGGTGACTTTGAGCTCCTTTACTTTATGCATCGTTACAAAGTGTTTGATGGATTCGATATATAAGCATGCACGTAAGTACACATGTATATATAGGCATGTTTTAACATATTCTTTGCTGCATATGTGTCCTTTTCAAGTAGATAAAAAATATCAATGAATCACATGGTTGAAACGTCCTTTACCATGTAACTCATTTTCATGAGCTAGTTTTTCAACGGTCCCTGGTGCTTTATCTCCTGCTCTTCTCTACTTAATTGGTAAAATTGTAGCTGTTTTTTCTTCTTAAAAGCTTCACATCGCTATCATCTTCTCTCTTTGCAGGTACTAAACCATAATACAGGGTCTGGATATGGTGCACCTGAGGTAGCTATGTATGGGCAATGCACCATAAAAAGTGATGTCTACAGCTTTGGAGTGGTTATGTTAGAACTTCTTACCGGACGGAGACCTTTTGATAGGTAAAGTCACTTAGGCATCATGATATTGTGTCAAATTACTTAGAGACAAACAGAAAGTTTTAACTTTCTTGATCAATATGTGACGAGGGTTCCCAGGAAACAGTCTCTCTACCTCTATGAGGTAGTGGTAAGGTCTGCGTACATTCTACCCTCCCCAGACCCCACTTGTGGGATCCCACTGGGTATGTTATTGTTGTTGTTGTTGATCAATATGTATGCTCTTGATGCAGTGCAAGACCAAGATCTGAACAATCTTTAGTTAGATGGGCGACGCCTCAACTCCATGATATTGATGCGTTGGCTAAGATGGTTGATCCAGCTCTCAAAGGGCTCTATCCTGTCAAATCTATTTCCCGCTTTGCCGATGTAATTGCTCTGTGTGTCCAGGTAATATTTTGTATAGACAGTGATAAATCTACTGTGTAGTTCAGTCAGCACTATCTAAATGTCCTGTATGCTATTGTGGCAGCCTGAGCCTGAGTTCCGGCCACCTATGTCAGAAGTGGTTGAAGCGTTAGTTCGGCTAGTTCAACGAGCAAATATGAGCAAGAGGACGTATAGTATTGATCGGAGTTCAAGGGGTGAAATAGATACTCAAGATACCCAACCTTAATGTAGTTTGCTGTTTATGAGATATAATGTGTGGCTGAGCAATATCTTCTTGTTCATATCTTCATTTTTCCCTATACCTGAACTTGTACTCCTCTTCCATACATTACATTTCGAGATAATCCAAGTCTTTGTTGAGTGCAGTGGTCAAGTAGGGACTGTGTTACTACTATAAAGAGACCACAGCAGCAGATGGGAAAATCGTATTGATCATACCTGCTGCTATATAAAGAGAGTCTAAATACAAGATATTGCTAAGATTACTAATAATAGGTCTCCAAGAAATAGCCTCTATTAGGCGCTAGTAAGGTTTGTGTATATTCTATCTTCTTCAGCCTCCACTATGTTGTTGTAATAATAGGTCTAGAGATTTTGACCAAATAGTTTGATATTTAATACATCATTTATGAACAAAAGAAACGTATTATATAAAAATATTTTTTTAACATTAAAAGTTCTTTTTTTATACAAAGTGTAATTAAGCTTCTAATTTGGCACACTTTTACTTGTACCTTTTTTTAAAAAAATAAGAAATATTGCTATAGGTGTCGATCGCAATAGAGAAGTTTGATTATATATTTAAAAATTATTAAAGGGAATGTAAATAATTCGACCATTAAGTAGATAGGTATCAAACCAGACATGGTGCAAGAAGTTGGTTTTGTAAAACTTTCAATTTGGTGCAAAATGAATCTCCAAATTTGAATTAAACATTCTTGAAACAATTGATCAATAAAAAAAATTGTCATTTAGTCAATTTTCTCTTTTTTAAGGATTTTTGAGTAATATTTATATTAAGACTCGATTTAATTCGAATTAGCATGTTTGGGAAAGAAAAGAGATGCAATACATATTGCAAACTTGCAATACTTAGCAAATGAAATGATGAAATCTTTAACCATAGGTAAACGATATGAGTAAGATATCTTAAAATTACGAAAGAAATTAAATATGGTATATTATATACTAACCTTCCTCAATTGATCCATAAATATTGTGATCGAGTGGTAAGTACTCTTTTATTCTTAATCAGACGACTCGATTTTAAATCTTTCTAAGTATGAAGTCATCTCTATTAGGGATCGATTTACGCCAATATAAAATTTTCAAATCCGAATCCAGATTTAATTGAATCTTTCTTAACTGCATTTTTTAAGTTTACAAAAGTTCTATGACAAATTTAAATTTGTTCAAATGAAATTATTATCGCTTCAAGAAATCAAGACACTCTTTACATTATATTAAAAAAATAATAATATATAAAAATAAAATTACTCTTATGTAAGACGAAGACCTAGGATGCATTTTAATGTCATACGTCATTATCCTTGTCATAAAAAAGGTAAAGAATTTGAAATAGGTAGAAGATTGATTGATTTTATGATTGAAAGGAAATTGATCGCTATTGAGTCCATTTTAGCAGATGATACGAAGCTTAGGGTGAGCAAACCATACTTTCAAGAGTCAACGAGTATAGAATCTATTGAATTACTCATCTGCGTATCAAGCTTCAAAGAATATCCTTAAAAATAAAATTACTCTTATGTAAGACGAAGACCTAGGATGCATTTTAATGTCATACGTCATTATCCTTTAGATGAAATTACTCTTATGTAAGATTAAAGGCAAAAATAAAAAAATTTTAATTTATAAATTTTGATACATATGGAGTAATGTTTTTTAAATATAAATAAATCATTTAATTCAAAATTATTAAATTTTGTCAAATTTTTAACCCAAATATCCACACCCATAATTTTGTGTCCTCCAATTGTGCACACGTCCCAAGAAAAAACATCTGCAAAACAAGAATTAATTCTATGAGGTTGCTCTCCTCGTTACACGTGCATAGTGGGTGACATAATTGGTTGGAAAGGATAACTTTGTACATCTATTACAAAATAATATATAATTAATTAAATATGTTAATATAATATTTATAGCTATTACTCATTTAGTATTAAATCTCGAAGCAGTATTTGAGAAAAAATAACTAATATTAATATAATAATATTTTTTTGATAATATATTAAACATGAATATGGGTGTTTGATATATTAAACATAAATAAAAATAATTTTTTTTTGATATATTAATGAGATAAGTACATAAAACACATCTAAAATTATATTATTTTTTTGAGTTTCATACCTAACATATTGAAAGTTTGAGAAATACACCTCTATCTTTTATTTCGCTCTCACCATGGTGTGTGCGCGCTGCACTCTCTCTTTTATTTTTAAAAAATATCATATCACACCCTACATGGACAAAATATTCCAATACTTTAGGTGTGAAACTCAAAAAAGTACTATAGTTTAGATGTGTTTTGTATACTTATCTATATATTAAACCTAAATAATATTTTTTGATATATTAAATAATGAATAAAAACGGAAAAATAAATTAACTTTTAAGTACACAAATTATGTTTGAGAAGACAAACAAAAAACAAAAACAAAGTGATTTGCATCATCTAGAATATTTTGATTTATGTATTTTTAATTAGGAGGCATTCTTTTAGGGACATTCAATAAAGAAAGAACAATATCCAATTTGTAAAATAAATTATTATAATTCTGGTTTATAACTTACAACATTACAATGATAGGTTTCGACCACCAACATTACAAATAAAAATTAAAATTTAAAAAAGTAAATAACTTACAACATCACAATAAATAAATAATAATAATTTTGGTTTAGACCACCAAAATTACAAATAAAAAATTCATTCATATATCTATATCATCAATACAAATTCCTGGTTTATAACCAATTTTCATTTGAGAAAGGTACATACAAAATTATACATATTCTTCCATAAATCTTATGAGACATGTTTGGTTGAATACAAAATTTAAGAAAGTAAAATTTGTGATGTAAAACAAGTCACAAAAAGACGTTTGCATCAATCATTGCTTCCTTCTATACTCGAGGCGAATCCCCCAGCGTACTTCTTTCTTCTCATCAGGTTAACATTGAAATAGCTCCAACATGTAATAATCATTTGGGTTCTTCCCTTCTTTATTCCCAGAAGAAGCATGCCACAATCTTTCAAATGGTATGTAGAAGAAACAAATGGAAGGATAATTGAAGGATGGAGATAAATATATTTTCTCATACTTCAAGGAATATTTTCTTTCAGGGTCAGATTTGCAGACCAATGTAGCTTGTAATGTTGCGTTTCGTCTAATAGGACAGTAACTTATCCAAAATCCCTTGAATTCATTGGTATACCAAGATGGGTTCAGATCAACCTCTTTTCGATATATGAACTGATAATCAGACAACTCTGGAATTCTGACTCCAGGAAAGGAAATGTCAAAATAATTAGCTGGTTGAAGTTGCAATGCATGGAGTAGAAATTAAGTATTATTACTACTTGGAATCAATTTGACGAGAATATTCAACATGAGTGGGATAGATAAGAACCTGGATGCCTGTCCGGAGAAAATGCTGTGGGAACACATTAACTTGTTCACTTGAGACAGCTCCATAGTTGGATATTGAGAGCCTACACAGCTTAAGACAACAAATTGCGAGATCTCTGATGCTCTTCAAGGCTAAATGATAATCTGCAGATAGCTCCGTTAAATTTGGGGGTAGCTGTCCTGGCAGTTCATTAAGATTCTGACAGAATTGTACTTTCAGGTGATAAAGCTGTGAGAGTTTGTTGATGCTTTTGGGTGAACAAGAAATATTGCTTCCACTTACATTCAACTTTCCCAGAAAGTGCAAAGATCCTAAATCCTCAGGAAGCCCCCCCAATATGTTGCGATTACTAAGATCAAGTTCTCGTAAGGAGGATAAACCTGATACTTGATGCAAGACGAAACTTGAGGAATGTTGAAACTGGCATACATCATGTGAGAAACTTAACTTGCGCAGTTTGCGAAGCTTAGTGATGGAGGAAGGTGGATGGGAGATTACAGTTTCTCTCGCATCAAGCATCTCCAGCTTTTGCAGATCACCAATGTTTTCTGGAAGCTTCTCTAACTTTTTGCAACCACTGAGAAAAAGATATCGAAGATTCATCAAATTACAGAGGCTGTCTGGTAGACTGACAAGATCTTTATTACCTGACAGACAGAGATGATTGAGGGCTCTCAGATGCCAAATGAATGAAGGCACTTCTCTTATTTCAGTAGAACCCAGAGTCAGTATGTACAACCGATGCATATCTCCTTTGATTTCTGGAAACGTATCTAATTTGGGGGAATTAGATATTGTGAGCGCATCGAGGGATTCCATCTGAATAGAGCTTGGAAGCTTCTTTAAGTTCTCACATCTCTCTCTCTGTAAGCGTCTGAGCTTGTTTTGAACTCCAAGAGACACGGGGAGCTCTACCAATTCAGAACATCTGTATATTTTAAGATATTCCAACTGCTGTGATTCAAAGAGCCTGTTTGGCAGTGTTGCAAGTTTATTGCAACCTGAAATACTGAGACCTCTAAGATTTCAGTAAGTGCCCGGAATACTTTCAAGAACTTCACAAGAAGTCAATATCAACTCTCCAACACTGCTGAGAGAGGGAGGCAAGCTTCTTATCCAGGGAGATCCTACATAGAGCTCTGATAAAGCCATGCATATCTCCACAGATTTCTGGAAATTCTTGTAAGCTCGTGCATCCAAGGAGATTGAGAGTCTCAAGAGATCCCATGCACACAAATTTTGGAAGCTTCTTAAGTTTGCGACATCTATCCAAAGTCAAATAATTAAGCATTCTGCAATGTCCAAGAGAGGGATGGACCTCTTCCAAATTCACACACCCATCTAAATGTAGTCTCTCCAAGTTTGGCATGTCACCAAAATTAGGGCTTTTTGTTAACCCAAGGTTCTGACTTAAATTCAAATACTTCAAGCTGCTCAATTTCTGTATTCATTTGAAAAAGAAAAGGATGTGATCATTGAAGACTGCTCAATTACAGAAACAAAGTTGCTCAATCACAGTAGTATTATATTTGCTCCAACAAACAAAGTTTCTTGACCCATCTTTGATTCACAATTTATTTAACTCAAACAGGGCATGCAACTATTTTTAATGTTCGGATAGGATATGACTTCTAAAGCAATACAACAATTGTGACATGCAAGTCGTGACAAATTGATCTTGTCATGGTTTCTAGTTTTTATTCATAGTAACTCATTTGAACGTGTTTCATCTACTCTATTGGATTGTCACGATTATGAATTGTCACTCGTGGTACCTCATATACAACTTTCAGTTTATTATAGGATTATCATGATTTTTAGTTTTCACTCATACTATCTTATTTAAACGTATTCCATTTACTCTAGTCAATTTTTCATAAGTTTTAGTTTTCACTTATAGTACCTTGCATAAAATTGTTCTTTACTCTATCATAATTTGTAGTTTCATTCATGGTACCTCATAAAAAACATATAAAAGTATATTTGTAAAACGGCAAATTATCCATGATACATTGAAATATATACCAAAACTATTGTTTCTCCTGAAACACAACTTTTCAAGTGAGTGCTTACTAATTTTGTGTAGCGTTCGAATCTTGGAGTGATTAATTCATGAGCATTAAACCAAGCAAACAGAAAAAAAAAAAAAAAAACGCACTTCTGTTGTATTGGAGATAGAATTAGAGAGTGTACCTTTGATATTGGCCAAAGTTCCACAAGACAACTTCCGCGTAAAGAAAGCACAACGAGCTGTGATGGTTCAAAGCCCTCTGGCAATGAAGTTGAAGGATATTTGCACCACTCAATAAACAGCAGGCTGGAAGGAAGATAAGTGAAACAATTTGACCAGAAGTTTGCATAATCAACAACTATGAGTATTTTTAAGCTTTGCATCCTCTTGAAAATAAGCTCATCTTCAAAATTGTAATTTCCTGGGATACGTAGGCTTTCCACCTTTTCTGTTATCTGTAAAGAATGAAACATATGTTTAATGGCCAACAAATAAAAATGAAATTAACACAAGTAAGAACTTACGAAATTATTAATTATGTTAAATATTGCTTACCAACTTTCCTTTAAAAAGGTCACAGACCTCCTCGGGAAGCCATATTCTGCTGTTAGCGTACTCTTCCCGAATGACATTTTCACCCATTCCAATTATCATACTATGCATCACGATATCATTATGTATGTTGGTGGATAACAGCGATTTTTCAATAAGGTAATCTATTAGAAAACCACAACTCGCATCTCTCGATAATAGTTTCACATAAAGATCAAAATTAATACCCTTACTAATATTTAAAAATACAATATCTAGAAATAATTCCTTCCCATCTTCATCCAGACCATCAAAACTAAGCCTAAGCTTTCCTACGATATCTTTGTGAGGAATTCGCTTCAGCCAATCAATCATGTGGCTCCAGTGCTTTTCGTCTCGTCTGTACAACGAAGAACCCAAAACTTTAAGAGCTAAAGGGAGTCCACCAGCATGCTTCACAACTTGTCTTGAAAGTTCCATAAAGTCCTCTTTTGGTGATTTTTCTTTAAAAGCATGCCTACTGAACAATTCAAGTGCTTCATCCTCAGATAATAGTTGGACTTCATACACGTTATCCCCAACGTGACTGATTAACAGGTGCTTGTCTCTTGCTGTTAAAATAATTCTGCTACCCATTCCAAAACACTCCGGCTCTCCAACTAAAAATTCCAACTGTTCGTGATGGTTTACATCATCGAGGATGAACAAAACTTTCTTCCAACAAAGCATATTCTTTGAAATAGTCATCCTTTCATGCTCACTAGTTAGAGTCAGTTTTTCACCCCTGAGCTTGCAAATGACTTCTTGTTGTAGCCATGTTAGTCCATTTTTCTGATGAAAGTTTCCAACATTTTCAAGAAAACAATCAGCTTCAAATTGATGGCGGTATCTTTGATGTAGAACATTTGCAATTTCCGTCTTACCGATGCCGCCCATACCCCAAATTCCAATAGAGCGAACATCATTTGATTCCATATCAAATAATGAGGTTACTTCTCAACCTGAGATTTCATACCCACTAACTTCTCTGGGAAAGGTGAAATAACTTGAAGCGACTTAGGAAATATGTCATTGACTATCTTCTTGATGCACTCTATCTCATCCCTACATTACAGCGAAAATAATCTTAAGAGTAAAAAAATATAGAAGATGAAAAGACTAATAACTAAAACAAGCACACAATAATGTCATAACGTAGTTTAAATTTAATCATATCATCAGACAACCATATACGTCTCTGTTCCATTTCCAGTAAAAGTATAGATGATGATTGTGTGGAATTGTGGCTAAAGTTTGTTCCTTCATCCTCTTGATAAAGAGAAACCTATGTTTCTTGGACTCTTCAATAGGTGTGTGTGGGATTCCCCAAAGTGGTGTTTTTTTGGAGAACCCGACACGGTATGGAATCAAAAGCAAAGAGTCCGCACAACTTAGAGAGAAACCTGGAAAAAATAGAAGGCTTACTTGAAATTTAGTAAATGATAGCCTGATATTTTCCCTGCCTCCACAAATGCATCCCTCCATCTTTGAACCTTCTCCAAATCATCTTTGTATTTTACTTCGTGTTGGGAAAATGAATCAGCAAAAGGGGGATTTTGATGACGCACATCTGTTGGACTCACATCATAGAAAACTGGAATCACAATCTTCTCCGATTATTTTTACACTTTATGATGTGTGTAAGCTCCTCTAAGCACCACCTTGAGGATGCATAGCTTTTTGAAAATATCACGATCGCAAATCTGGCCCCTTCTATGGCTTTCAATAGTTCATCAGAAATTGGTTTTCCTGTTTCTAGTCGCTCATCATCTTTAAAAGTGCGGATTCCTCTTTGTTGCAGAGCATTACAGAGATGACTCACAATGTTTCTACATGTATCTTCACCTCTAAAACTCAAAAAGATATCGTACTTGCAAATTTTGGAAGAAGCAGCATGAGACATTGTTGAAGAATGTTGCTAAAGACTAACAAGCAGGTTCTCAGCTTTGGGTATATATGGTGAGAAAATATATTTGTTCAATGTTGTGCTGCTTAATAAAGAGAAATATTTATGCAGAACTTGTTCTATGGGGAAACTTCCAATCATCTTCCTAAAATTAACCCAACCTAGTCAAAAAGAAAGAAAAGACAAAGCAAATTCTCAGCTTAATATTAAAGAAACAAGACTTCACCTTTTTCACTATTCCTAGGCTTTATGATAAATTATTGCTAACAGACAAGAAGACATAACTTGTCCCTTAGACCAAATATAAAGCCATTACATTTTCACTAGTACTTTTAAATGGTTTTATTATAAAGACTTTACCTTTATTTCATTATTCCAAGCCTATGTAGGAAACAGACAACAACAACAACAACATACCCAGTTATATCCCACAATTGGGGTCTGGGGAAGGTAAATTGTACGCAGACCTTACCGCTACCTCATAGAAGTAGAGAGGCTGTTTCCTAAAACCCTTAGCTCAAAACCCATAAGCAGAAAGACTAGATATGACAAAATGAGTAGGAAACAAACAACAACACATAAAAATCATACCCTTTTCCAGTATTGCACTGAGAAAATAAACAAATGAGTAGTAAATCTAAGCTTTTCCATTTTAACTTAATCACATTTTTTAAAAATTGATATAAACATAAGCTTTTCCCATTTTAAAGTCAAAATTATAAGAATTTTTTTTTTAAAAAAAATACTTATTTCTCTTCTAAACTACTAGTCACAAGAGTTTGTGCCAGCACAGGCCCAACACATGTTATATTTTCGTCTCGATTTATGTAACCCTGACAGATCTTTTATACTTATATATTAAATGTTTAAGTTGTTAATTATTGTGACTTATAGCATATTTTATGTTATTTTGAAATAAAATAAGTTAATTATTTTCAAGACTCCGTATTTTCAAGACTCTGGCCTTCTACTATTTCCTGACTAACTTTTCTTACAAGTGACTTATATGAGTAAGAGCATGAGAAAACTTCTTGTATGTTAAATAGTTTTGTTCTCCAAGAACACACCCATTTATCCCCAACTTCAGAGAAGAGGAAAAGCTAGGAGAATCAATGTTTTAGGAGCCATTCATAGAGGCAATAAAATTCCATTAAAACCTCTTAACGCCCAAAACATTTTATTTCTTCCTTTTAAAGAAAAAACTGATTCATAATAATTATAAAATCATATTTAAGAGCAGTTAATATCCCTTAATGCCAAAAACGTTTTTATTCTTTTTAATTGAAAAAATTTTCAAATTAGTATGTTAATTTATAATTAAACCTACTGATTTTATTTCTTCCAAAAAAATCAATGTTTTCTCAAAACACAACTAATTATTCAGGCATAGTAGGGACCAAAGATATATTTAACTGAAGCTTCCAATCACGATAATAATTCTCAAATGAATAAATTAACCATATCGTAGTAAATTACATATTATTCCACTAAATATATGTAACAACACTCCTCAATATTAATTTTAAATCCACCATTACATCTTATTTAACTCTCAGTATTAGAATTATCGACACCAATCAATTAAATTAAATCTTCTGAAAATTTAATTTATTGACTAAATTAATCATTTATTATTTTACTTAATTTATTTCACATGGCTGATATAAAATCCACCCGCAGGGTTTTCACGTGAAACTTATAAGTAACCATAAAGGGGTGCCTTCAACTCGAGACCAAGACACGATTCTATCAACTAAATATTATTTCACTAATATCATTTGTAATTATCCAATCCATTACGAATATATTGGCTCATTAATAAGTCTCACCTTTTAATAGATTAAAATAATAAATCAAATTATATCATGATTAAGAGTATACGTACATGTAATGTACTAGAGAATTTATTTATAGATATTTAGAATATAAATAAAAATTTTCTAATTGGTCCGTTCAATAGAAACAAAATGTACTAGCACAAGAAGTCAAAATTTAACCATTATCTTAATTAAGACCAACAACAACAACAACAACAACATACCCAGTATAATCCCACTAGTGGGGTCTGGGGAGGGTAGATTGTACACAGACCAATTATATTTAATCTTGTGTTACGATCACCAAGATGCTTGCCCATCCTCACCTTTGATTGTGAACATTTAGTTTATAACTTATATGAACCAATAATTTTAATCTTCCGCGTGTGAATTAAAATACTCCATACACAAAATCGTCTACTTTATAAGCAATGAAGACTATTGAGCCTAGTGATGTGGCAGTTAGTTAAGTGGTTGTAACTAACTTATGATTAGTTAGTTAAGGATTAGCCAAGTTAGTTAGACAAGTTGTTTGTTACTTGTATATAAAGTGAGATGGACTAGTTGATGTAAGTGTGATTCTACATATCCATAATCCTCTCTATCGAATGTTCTTACATTTCCAGCTCTAAATCCATGGAGTAATCCATGGTAGCTGATGGAATAAGCTCATGTTTACATGGTATCACAGCTTAGATCTATTACACACAATTCCGCAAAGCCATTTTCTATTTTTTTGTTCTCAATCGAGTGAAGCAAACAACAATGAGTGAAGCTCCAACCAGTCAGAGTAAATCAACAATCGATCACAATGATCCATTGTTTTTGCAGCTCACAGACACTCCAGGAATCACTTTGATTGCAATCCAACTGACAGGCACTGAGAATTATGCCCTGTGGAGTATATACATGAAGATTGCCTTGCTTGGCAAGAATAAGCTTGGGTTTGTAATGGAAGTTGTGCTAGATCTTCATATACTAGAGCCTTATTGAAGAGATGGGAAAGGTGCAACGCTATTGCTCTCTCATGGATCATGAATGTAGTATCAAAGGAGTTGATGACTGGAATAGCTTATGCATCATATTCGAAAAGAGTTTGGGACAATCTCAAGGAGAAGTTTGATAAAAAGAATAGTGTGAGAACCTTTCATCTACAAAAAGAGATAGCATTCCTCACTCAAGGAAGCAGTACTGTATCAACTTATTTCGCTAAGCTTAGTGATCTCTGGGATGAGTTTGATGCCTTGATTCCTCTCCCAATGTGTAATTGTGATACTTCAAAGGTGTACACTGATCACATTCAAAAACACAGGGTGTTTCAATTCCTTACAGGATTGAATGAGTCCTATTCTAGAGCAAAGAGTCAGATCCTGATGATGCAGCCACTACCTAGTTTGAATCAAATTTATGCACTTGTTATGCAAGAAGAGAGCCAAAGATCAATCACAAATGCAATGACAGATCTAGAGATCCATGAGTCGACTACTTTGATGTCAAACAAACCAACACAAAGCTACAGACCTAAGAGGCCAGATTTATATTGTGACTATTGCAGGAGGCCACGACACACTAGGTCAGTTTGCAGGAAGTTACTTGGCCAAACCAGTGATAGGAACTTTCAAAACAATAGAGGATATCAACATGAGAGAAGAGACTACCAACAGGACAAAAACTCACAAATACCAGACCAAAAATGAAGCAACAGTATTACTCAAAGCCTGCAGTGAATTATACAGCTGAGGAACCATCAAAGCAGACACATAATGAGCAGATAGCACCAATTTTTCCACCTGAGCAGTATTATCAGATTCAACAAATGATTCAGAAAGGACAGGAGTAACAGATTACAGCCAATGAAGTCTCAACTAATGTTGCTGGTTCTTCTAATTCTAATGATTCAAATCCAGGTATAATCCTCTCCCTATTGTCTAAATTGGAGCAAGTTCAATGGGTGATAGACACAGGAGCAACCAATCACATGATATCAAGACTAGGCTTGTTAAATGAATGCCAAGAATTATGTAAGATTGAGCATGTACATTTACCAAATGGTGAGAAGTCTGAGATCACACACAAAGCATCTGTTAAGATACTGGACATGAAGCAGCTTAGTGATGTCCTATACATTCCTAAGTTCAAGTTTAATCTGCTGTCTGTTTCCAAACTTACTAAGGAACTACAGTGTATGGTAGCTTTTTTTTTCCTCATATATGTGTATTTCAGGACCTTTGCAGTGGCAAGGTGTTGGGGATTGTTAAGGAATCTGGTTGCCTCTACTTGTTTGGTGACGTATCTCAATCAATAAACTCTTCTCATTCAGCTTCAGCTGTTGTTAATGACACTATCCCACTTAGCACTTGGCATAGAATACTTGGACACATGCCTACTGCAGCCATTCTGAAGATGGATAAGTTTCTTCATCACAAAGTAGATAAGTCAAATGGTCTATGTCCTGTATGTCCTCTAGCTAGACAAACCAAGTTACCATTTCCTACTAGTACTACTCATTCTAATGCTACTTTTGATATATTACATGCTGATGTATGGGCACCTTATAGAGTACCAACTGTTGATGGCAAGAGGTTTTTTCTGACCATTGTAGATGATTTCTCAAGACTGACCTGGATATTTCTGATGCAATCTAAAAATGAGACTTGTTGGATAGTAAAATTTTTTTTTCTATGATACAAACTCAGTATGGTTCTACTGTCAAGACACTTAGAACTGATAATGGTTCAGAGTTTGTCAATTCTGATGTCCATGAATCTCTTCTAACAACAGGTACTATCCATCAAACCACTTGTGTTTATACTCCTCAACAGAATGGAGCAGTTGAGAGGAGACATAGATATATACTTGAAATGGCTAGGGCATTAAGATTTGAGGTTGCTATACCTATATCTTTTTTGGGTGATTGTGTACTAACAGCTATACATATCATAAATAGAATACCTTCCTCAGTGCTGAAACATAACTCCCCTTTTGAGATGTTCTTTCACAGTAAACCAGCTCTTGATCATCTCAAAGTTTTTGGCTGCTTAGCATATGCAGTCAATGTTCATATAAAGGATAAGTTTGCACCTAGAGCACTACCTACTGTGTTCATGGGTTACTCATCAACTAAGAAAGGGTATAAACTATATGACATGCATGCAAAAAGATTTCTGTTTAGTAGAGATGTCATTTTCCATGAATCTGTCTTTCCTTTCAAACAAATGATTGCTAGTAGTGATCCAATTTTCCGTCATAAATACTACTGATGATATTCTAGTTCATGACATGAGCATTGCTCCTACCTGTTCTCAAAGTCCTACAATATCTCAGCATTCAGTCCCTACTGATTCTTCTCCTAACATTCCATCTTCCACTACTATATCATCAGACACTCCTCCTTTGAGGCACTCTCTTAGATCCAAAGCCCCTCTTAGATGGTTAACTGACTATGTAGTTAGTAGTTGCACTTAACCCATCTCGAACTACTTGAGCTATGATTTTGTATCACCTCACTATGCACAATGTCTAGCCTCTTTCACATCTGAGAATGAGCCTCAATCCTATCATGAGGCTGTCAAGGATCACAAATGGATCCTAGCAATGCAACAAGAAATTGAAGCTCTTGAGGAGAATGGTACTTGGACCATTATTGATCTACCCCTAGGAAAACATGCTATAGGGTGTAAATGGGTATTTAAGATCAAGTATAAAGTTGATGGCAAGGTTTAGAGATTCAAAGTTAGGCTGGTTGCAAAGGGTTTTAGTCAACAAGAAGGCCTAGACTACAAGGAAACCTTTTTACCAGTTGCCAAAATGGTAACTCTAAGGTCTGTCTTAGCCATTGCAGCATTTAAACAATGGCCTATCTTTCAAATGGATGTATATAATGCTTTTCTACAGGGAGATCTGATTGAAGATGTTTATATGCAAATTCCACCTGGTTTTCATAAAGATTCTACCAACAAAGTTTGCAAATTCAAGAAGTCTTTGTATGGCTTAAAACAAGCTTCCAGACAATGGAACTTGAAGCTCATTGCTGCCTTACAGGATTTGGGATTTATTCAGAGTCATTTTGATTACTCTTTGTGTAGAAAAACATAAAGAAAAAAGAACACGAATGATTTACGAGGTTCGGCAAGTGATGCCTACATCCTCGGGCTAAAAAGCTCTCTCAATTGTGTTGTGAGAGGTATGGCATTACTTCAATATATACAGAAGCTAGGGCTCTATACAAGGCAGCAAA
>JAABOM020000012.1:18427951-18461486 GCA_011800125.2 Solanum clarkiae | reverse complement strand
CAAAATATATTAATTAGTAAATATATATTCTTAACTAATGTTATAAAAAATTAATTTATATTTTTAAATTAGTATATTTTAATTAAATTAGTTATAAAAACTAAAAATATAAGTTTTATGCGAACATGAAATATGTGTTTGACAAAAATATTAAATATTATAAATATAATGTCATAGTAAAATTGTTAAAATATTTGATAAAAGAAAATAATCTATCTGTCTAGCTAAAAAAATAAATGGCTTATAATTTGAAATATCAAATCAATACCAGAAAACAATGAAATTTTAAAAAAATGTAACATAAGTTATAAATTCAAAATAAAAAGATCAACATAATACTCTTATGCTAAATTTCAATATAACATACATAAATATGATTTAAAAGAAAAAGATACATATATTTATAACTTTATCCAACAATGAATTTAACTTTAATTTAAAAATTAGAATGCTAATAAAATCATGCTAATGAAAAAAATAAAACATAGAATAAATAAATAAAGATAATGTGAAAAATTGTGTGGAAGCACATGACATATAAAGATTGAGAATAAGAAAGAAAGAAAAAAAATAAATATCATAAGTTAAAATGTAATTTTAGAAAAAATTAGAATAATAAAAATAAAAATAATTTAAAATAATCAAAATAAGAAATAAATAAAAATAAAAATAAAAGAAAGAAATTAAAAAGTAATCAGCATGTAATTACATCATGTAATTATATGCAATTCATAGCCTCCGCTCGTGAATTGGAAAGTGTAATTACACCCAATTATATGCTGACCAAGTAATTACCTATCAACCAAATAGGTCAGATAGTATAATTATACTCAATTCGACTAAATCCAATTAGCAGGGTGTCCTTCCAAATAGGCCCTAGAGATTTTGGCATATCTTTTACTCCCTATTTATTGGATTGACTAAGAAGATGATTTGAATTAGTTGATGAATCTACACATATTCCAGAATCAAATATTCAAGGCTACTCAGCAAACGAAAGATTTAAAACCTTGTTAGTAAAATATGAGTAGGAGTCTTTTTGTTTATGTATACAAAATGAGATTTTTTCGAAAGAACAAATCATTGATGAAAATGTATTTCTTGAGAGCACTTCTATTTCTATCTTATTTCATTGTCTGAATTTCAACACACATTAATCTTGTTATGTATGTCTTTCGAAGTCCTACAAGTAGTAACATTTGTGAGTTCCTCAAAATTGCTAAAGATTGATTAAGCAACATAATGTTCAAATGGAATACCGGTGAAATTGCTGTCATATAATCGGGAGGTCATGTATTCAAGTGTTGAAAATAGTTTCTGAAAGATACACAAAGTAAAATTACGTATAGTTAGGAAAACACGTATTCCCTCCGACTCAATTTAGTTATCATGTATACTAAAAATAATTGTCAATTTAGATAATCAAAAGAGAATTAATTATTTCTTTTTAACTTTGTCCTTAGCATTAATTAATCTAAAATTAAGCGGCACATATATAGATAAAATTTAATATTTATAAGGATATATTAGTCAAACAATGATTTTAATTAATTTTTTCTGGAAACAGTCGCTTTATGTTTTTAAACATAGGGGTTAGGCTGTGTACATCCGACCCCCCTCACCCCCCAATGAGCGGGAGCCTTTTGAGGCACTGGGGTATGTTGTTGTTGTTTTTCTTAAGGATTGTGCCAAAACTAAATTAGAATGGAAGGAGTATTAAATACAAAACGAAGAAAGAGAGAGAACAAATATAAATCATGTATTCAAATTCCTATTTATGCAAAGTAAGGTGAATGCAGTCATGGCAAGTTAATTTTGGTGTGAAAAAGAGAGGAAGAGACATACTGAAATATGAGAGCACCATATCATCTGTCTGAACATCCTCTTTTATAAATATAAAAAATAGGATTACTATGGTAAGAGAAAGTGGCAAAAATGACCACCTATGTTTCTTGAAGACTTGAAGGTAAGTCTGTATATCCCATAAATATTTAAGTTTGTATGCTTAGATATTTAACAAATTTATTCATTTTAATGAAAACTGTGAAATAATTCTTCTTTTAGTCATAATTACTATTTTATCTTATTCCTTTTGTATGTCATTTTTTGTGATTGTATTTGCATTAAGAAAAAAAATATAATTTTATTATTTTATTCTTATTTTATGTACATTAATTATTTTTAGTTTTAATTGGTCAAATATACATTTTCAAAACTCATTAATTATTAAGATAAAATAGAAAGAACAATGTTATTTATACATTAATTTTATAAAATAACATATATTAATGATGATATATTTATAGTAAGAACTACCTATAAAACGTACCCGAAGGAGTAAGAAAATCCCCTCAATTTCAAGAAATTGCACATAGAAAGCTACATTTTATCTTTGGCCTTTGAACAAGTGATGAAAGTCAAGCTGATATCTTTGCCATGATCTCCAGCCTTCCTAAGTTTTTAGTAGTAGAAATTAGAAAAAGTCAAGTCAAAGCATAAAACCTCCTAGAAGTTAGGTGGCTATGGAAGATTTTCTTGTTTGACTTCTTCTTTGCCGTCTTACCTCTCATTCCAAGACTCATAAATACTACTAACCTTCTAATCCAAAGTTTATCCCAACATTTTTTTCATTCTTTCTCAAATACCCACTTGAAATCTTGATTTTGTTGGTCCTCTATCTCCAAATTGGCTAATAAAAATTTCAACTTTGTATGATTTTTGACAACTTTGAGGTTTAATAAGAAACCCCATCTCATTCTTGTTTCAGATTTGTTGAATTTCCCCCTCATTTGAGTAAAGATTCCAACTTTGTGCTATAGAAATGGATAAATTAGATGAGTCAGGTTTAATGGCTCTTTTAGGAAGGATTATGGTGGGGGTAATTTTGTTTATGTCTTTAGTGGTGTTTAGTATATTCTTACTTCATGTTTATACTAAATGGTTCTTGAATCGCCGGCGGCAAGATACCGCCGGCGATCCTGACGGCGGGACAAGGAGGAAAGTGAATGCTAAGGGACTTGACCCTTTAATTCTTGAAACAATTCCTGTGGTTGCATTTGATGTTAATGAATTGAAAGATGGGACATTGGAATGTACTATTTGTCTTTGTGAGTTTTGTGAAGGTGAAAAGATGAGATTTTTACCAAATTGTAATCATGGCTTTCATGTTGATTGCATTGATATGTGGTTTCAATCTCATTCCACTTGCCCTCTTTGTCGTAACGCGATTTCAACAACTGAGGAATTGCCACTGGAGATAATGGGAGAGGGTTCGGGTTCACGTTCAGCTACAACAGAGTCACCCATTTTACCAACCAATGTGTTATTTTGGGGAAATGAGACTCAAGTTAGCACCTTGTGTAATCCTTGTTTGGACTCAACAGCTTCCACGAGTGATCGATCACATGGAATGTTGGTGATCGATATTCCAAGGGAGATTAATGAAGAAGAAGAATCGAAATATGTGATGCCTGAAGGATTGAGACGTTTGATGAGGCTTTTGAGCGGGGATAGAAGGGTATTTAATCCTTCTAGTTCGCGAAATGTAGATGTAGAACAAGGCAGTAGAAGCCCGAGTTAGCATAGACTCAGAGGCGGATTCAGGATTCGAAATTCCAACGTGTATAAAGGAAGAAAATGCCATTACACCTATTGCTCTTTTGAAGAAGTGAGCTTGTTTTTGTGAACATAATGTAATGTAAATGCAAGGTACAAAGTTCATTGATTCTTTATGTAGATATCAAAATTGGCACTTGATGTTTGCATTGTGTCTGTAGCACATTGTGGTAGTCTTCTCTGTTTGAGAATAGTGGCAATCTATCTTCTATTACAGAAGAGTGTAAGAACTTGCAAGTGTTCTTTCCTTTTGTTTTCTTGACAATGTGAACAACGAGATTTCTTGTATTGTCTGGCTGCTAAACTTTAGATGAATTTACTCCTCACTTGGCATTACGAGGGTTCCCAGGAACCTCTCTACCTTTGTGAGGTAATGGTAAGGTCTAGGTACATTCTGCCCTCTCCAGACCCCATTTGTGGGATTCCACTGGATATGTTGTTGTTGGAATATGTGTGCATGAATTTGGTTTCTTTTAGAAGATAGTCCTCACGTAATTATTTCATCAAATCGTTAGAATTAGTATTCCTTTGATTACATGTAAGAGTCCATCACAAGTCAAGGAACTTGGTCCTTGACTAGAAATTCCTAGGGTAGAAAAGCAATGTGATAAAAGGAAGTAAAGAACATAGGATGCTTACGTGGAAACTTACCACTACTCATTGTTCTAGAAAATAATAACATACTCAGTGGAATCCCACAAATTAAATCTAGGGAGAATGAAATGTACGCAGACCTTACCACTAATGAAATGTACGCAGACCTTACTACTAATTCACAGAGGTGGAGAGGCTAAAGTCAAGTTACTGCAGAACTTCAAAATTTGATTCATAAACTGAAATCCCCCCATCCCCCGCGCCCTGTTTTTCTTTAAATATAATATTACTATAATAATAATAATAATAATCAATCATGATAAAGCCAAATGACAAGTGAGTTACATTTCCAAGACTGCAACAGCAGAATTTTAAAATTAAGAGCATCTTCTGACTTACAACCATTCTAAATGGAAACACACAATTTTACCAAGGGAAACACATATATCGTATGTTGCTCGGACTCTCCAAGATTGTTAGCACTCTTGTGTCAGATTTCATATTGTGTCGATATTTTTAAAGAACTAAAGCAACATAGCATATATTTTTGTATAATAATTCACTAGTCTCCTTATGAGGCAAAAAAATCATGCAGCAACGACAATACAAATGGGGTCTGAGCAGGATGATGACTATGTCCGATGGACCCTCGACTCAAGTAAGAAACAGAAAATTATGACTTAGGAAATAAACAAAATGAAAGCAGAGAGTTTTAGCTGGATGAAAAATAACAGTGACAACTTGTACAGAGTCTTTCTCTGGATTTTAGTAATTATATGGATTGCAACAAACTCAAATCAATTTTTTTAATGCAAGAATTCAAATGTTTCAATATATATAAAGAGTTAAAAAACAATATATTAGATCACTTGACCAGACGTCCAGTTTATAAAATATTTTTCACGTGCTACCTCACATGACTAATCTAAAACTATGACTACTAATCTAGAAATCAGAGTCCCAAATATTGAAACGTATGGCCTATCTTATTTAAAAACTTAAGCTTTATTTAGTATTTTCAACATGTGTACTCATGTGCGGGGTTGATTTTGAGTCAAGTACGTGAAAATCCTTTTTCAGTAATGAGCGATGGTGAACTCACGGGATCCATCAGAACTTCGAAGTTAATCATGCTTGGGCGAGAGTAGTACTAGGATGGGTGACCCCCTGAAAGTCCTCGTGTTGCATCCCTCGTTTTTTCAGAAAACAGTCTCTCTACCTCTATGAGATAGTGTTAAGGTCTGTGTACATTCTACCCTTCCAGACCCCACTTGCGAGATTCCACTGTGTATATTGTTGTTGGTGGTGGTGATGGTGAAACTCGATCCTAGCTGGATCTCTGTCTGCTCTAATACCATATATAAAGTGTGTGACCATCTGATCTAAAATGCTTACGCCTTATTATCTTAATAACAGTCAAAGGTGCAAATATCACATGATCCCACAAGCATTGGATCCTGCACTCTATTTTATTTGATTTTAAACATATATATAAATCTCATCACCAAATCTTGATCAACTATTACACTCTTAAGTAGTATGAAGTGCCATTCAAGATTACTGGTAACTTTTTTGCTAGCCCTCATCTTGATTCTACTACATTCAGGGCCTAATGCTGCAGAAGCTGCTCGATTCGCGTTGTCATCATCAGAGACTTTACCTTCTTCAACATCACAAACGCTCAATGTTCATGAACATGGAAGAATTAGTGAGAAGCAACCACTCAAGAAAGTTAAATCAAGCTTTAGAAGAATTCCTCGAAGCAGATCCAATCCTACGCAAAACAAGTAATTATTTGAAACCCCAAATGTTCAAGTAAGCAGATTTTCTCATGTATCACGCGTTGATCTTGTGCCAGGACGAACCCCCATAGGATAGGATGACTGAAAGAAGGATCTTAGAACAAAAAAGAGTGTCTTCAGGGCAGTTCCTTTGTTCAATATTTATGTATCTTGCCGCTATTAGATGTTAGTTTCTTCTTTGGACAGTCCACTTAGCATCCAATTTTGTTCAGTTTTCTGCTAGATGTATTTCCTTAGTTTTACATTGTTGTAAACTTTTCATATAATGAATTTATGTTCCTGTATCTTTCCTACTTTGCTGTCTCTTTTCTTACAAGCATGCATTAGGATACTTCCCTTTTTTGAACCGAGGATCGGTCAGAAACAACCCTCTACCTCAAAACGTATGGGTAAGGTCCAACTATATCCTACTTTCGCAAACCTTCCCAAGTGTGGATTAAAACGTAGGGGTAAGGTCCGAGTACATCCTACTTTATTTCCCATACCTTCCTTGGCAATTTCGATGATGATTTCGATATGATTTTCTCATTCTATAGTCTATATACACAATGTATATCGAACAATGGGTCCAGGGAAAGGCCCGACTACAAGGGTTTATTATAATCAGTCTTACCTTGCATTCTGCCGAGAGGCTGTTTCCAAGGCTTGAACCCATAATCTCCTAGTCACATGACAACAACTTCTTTTGTTACTCCAAGTCTCCCTTTCATCATTTAGAACTATTAAATTGATTAATTTTGCCCGCATCTACGAATTATTTGTATGATTAAAGTTTATGTGATGGAAAGTAAGACAAACGTATGCTTTTGAACAAGATCTATAGTACATTAATAATGTTAATTTAAATGTAAATATTGCGACGATTAAAAAAATTATGTTCGTGTTTGTATATTGAGTCGATCATGATTTTATGAGTTGATTTCCATCCTTGTTCAGTTTATGATCCCCAAGAATGTCATCAATCATCAAGTAAATATCTAAATATATTCATAATTATATAAATTAATGTATAAAATTGAAATTATAAAAAGCAGGCCAGAAACTACGTGACAACTTGCATCTAGTTTATATTGATCCCTTCAAAAAGCATCTCCCTTTTTTAATTTTACTTTTAAAGTGAATATGAAATAAAATCTCTAATTAAAGTCGACGTTGAAATTCATTTCAAGTCAAAAATTTAAATTTTATGATCATCAAATGTGCATACTTACTTATCAATCGTCAAATTGTTACGCAATATGTGTCAACTCTAACATCGATTGACATTGTTATAATACAAGTAATGCATTTAGACAAATTCAATAATTTTCTCTTAGATCGTATTCATATTCTTATATTTTTTTTAAAAAAATTAACTATATATATATTTGAATATTTAGTTACAAGTTCAATAACTAAAACGAATTATGATGGGTAAATCACCTTTTTTGACATTTTGTCTCTCATACTTATGATTTTTCCCCATCATCTTCGGAATTTTCATTCGATGAATTATCTTTAAATATTCATATCTTCAAAAGAATTGTCTCCCATATTCACGATTTTCAACTAAAAAAATAAAAATAGGAGAAGAATGCAAAAATCCAAAATTTATACAAATTCATGTGCATAAGTAAGGATTGCAAATCTCTAAAATTATAGTAGCAAGAATTCACTATTGATGGCCATTAAAAAGCTTCAAGCATTGAATTTATTATTTTGATTTTATGAATTTATGCTTAATTTGAATTGGTCGTTCTTGCAAATAGTTGAAAATATCATTTGGAATTTATGTCTTTATGGGGATTGATTAAGTTTAGAATTGATTTTAGAAGTAAAATTTAGATTAAAGCTAGAACAAGACGAAGTTTGTAGAATTATATTAAAATTTTATTGGATTTATTTCACGATTGTATTAAAATGGCATTGAAATCATGAAGAATACATTTGTAATATCTAATAGAGACATATCCCCTTCTTAGCGATACCAACTGGATAATTTAGATACAGGGTCGTCTTAATCATACGGTCACAAAATCAATCATTTGGGGCCCCAAAAAAATTAGTGACCTCTTTTTTTTTTTTTCTTTTCAAAATTCATCTATTTTGTTGAGTTTGAAATATCATTTCCAGTTAGTTAGTGTCACAATCCAATTTCTCAGGCCCGGATAGCGTTCACCATAACTCACCGATAGACAAGCCAATCTGTAATTCGGAACTATAAGTAATAGATATTTGGGGAGAAAACTAACAGAACTAAACAAATAATGACGACAAGAAGGGCAGAACAAGACCAACTGAAATTAATTACATAAATACAAAAAAATACAAGAATTCCTCTTGGAATCTGGAATTCACGGGTACAGAGCTACTATATATACAAAGTAGATCAAAATATACAAAAGATATGGCTAGTCTCAAAGTATATACAAAAGATGGCACTAAGCTGAAATAGACAGAATGATCCAAAAAGGGCAATGCTCACACTAGCCTCTGATGAGGTCTGCTGTTAGCTCAAGAAATCAACATTAATGATTTGTGCTAGGACCTACATCGTCAAAGTAGATGCAAAGTGTAGTATAAGTATCAGGACATACAACAAGTACTCATAAGGCATCAGAGGCCGACTAAGTAAGAAAGGTGAAAACAATATGAAAAAAAAAAGAAGAATAAGCCTACATCAGAGTCAAATGAACCTTCAAATATAAAAAGGAACTAACTACCACACAAGCAAGAGAAGTCTAAGTGAAGAGCTATACTAGCTACACCTAACCGGGCTTGCGTGAGCCCAATCAGGACATAAAAAAGCTATGACTAAGGAACTAAAGAATCTACCATGTCGTAACTCTAAGGAACCAAAATCAATCTTGAGGGAAATAAAGAAATAACCTGTCACACTTAGAAAATTCCGAAGATTAAGTCGAGTGTGCTATAAACCTTAGGAATGAGATTTTGCCGGGGCTGAGAGGCATCAGAAGGTTATGCACTTTAGACAATAAACTGCCAGATGATACATAAGAGCTGTTTTTGGTTTGACTAGTAGCTATACCATCCTCGGCATTCCCTAACTGCCTAACATACGCAACATGCCTGCGATTTGTAATATCTCCCCGATGTATATCATTATATATCACGCTACATCCTCCATCCTCCTGTCTCTTTTTAAAATAATCACGTTTAAACCTGTTAGCAGAAGAATCTCTAGATATAGAGTAATGTCATGTCAGGATGACTAATCATGGAATTCAATAGCTCTCAGATTTCCTGTCCTAGGTCGTTGAGGCATCTAGCTTCTTTTCCTCCTAATAGTAGCAATGCGCCCTTTGTATGGACTACCACCACAGTCATCTATGATGTACGTACAAGAAGAATTTGTGCTATCACAAGAAAATGGGTACTAATTAGATTGTTAAAAGTATACAATATAAAGATAAACTTGAAAATTGCTATACCAATTTAATCAATAGAAAAAACCATCAAATGAACATAAGAAAAAAAATCACAACAAAAAGCACTCTCACATTCCAAAACACAAGCACATTAATCAAAACACATCCACATGTTAAGAAAGTTCATTTTAACAGAAACAAATGACAAACCACAGAATACTCAAACACAACAAAACATCAAACAAACACAATGAAAGACATCCCCTAAAAGAAAAAAAGCATCAAGAAAGAATCCTCACATTTCAGAACACAAGAACATTAATCAACACACACCCACATGCCAGGAAAGTTCATTTTCTTCACAAAAGCAAATGACAACTACAATATACTGAAACACAACAAAACATCAAATATATACATTCATATTTATCAACACACCCCTACATGAATAAACATCCAGGCATATGATAAATAACTAAAAGATAAAAAAAAAAATGCACCTTCTGATGCCTTTCAGCAGATAAAAAATGTAACTCCAAATAAATCTTGAAACAAAAAAAATTTAAGAAAGATGGATTTTTTCTATAAGCGGTAGCGTTAGAAAAGTAAAGAGGGCAAACGAGTGTTGATAAAATTGATGAGAGTTTTGTAGTAGTTGTAGTAAAGACAATCCTTTTCATTTTTTTCCATTTTGTTTTCTTTCCATATGATAATGTTTTTTCTTCTTGAATTGTCTTTTAATCTAACTGAAATTGGTTGGACTCGCCGCTTTACAGATCCGCTCACTCCTTTCATCATCTTCACCTCTTCCATTTCAATTCATCATTTTTCTTCTTCTTGGAGTGATGCAAAAAAGTTGTGAAAGTACAAAGAAATACCAACTTTTGAGTTTTGTGTTTTAATATATTATATCTTCATTAAATTTCATTTTTTGAAATTATATCATGGATATTATTGTTGTTATTATTGCATTTTTATAATTATCAATTTTATCGTACGTGCAACATATATGCCGAGTCAAAAATGCATATTATCATTAAATAGCAATACTATTTAAGCATAGTTTTAAAAAGCTAATTTTTTACGTGAAAGAGTATAGTGGACTCTTGTGTATATCAAGTCGAAAAATTCATATGATTGTAAAGTAGTGAAACTCATCATGATCCAAATGCTGACTTTGATTTGCAACTTTACTTTTCTGTTGATCCATTTTTTCTTGTTGGATGGTTCATGGTTTCGTCTGTTTTAATTACTTTTTCAGTTATGTTGATAGTATTTACATCATCAATCCAAGAACCAGAGAATATATCATCCTTCCTGAGGGACAAGAGATACGAAAGTGGCTCAATTTAGTTACATATGGCTTTGGTTTCAATCCTGTTAGGTTCAAATACAAAGTGGTTAGAATTTACCAAGAGAAAATTTGTAATCATAGTAATGGTTCTCCTTATTATAAGTCTGAAACTCAAGTTTACATAATTGGTATTGGATAAGTAGAGTAGGACATGTCATCTTCTGTTTTGGATGCAAGACATACGGGGCGAATCTCTATCGAAAGTTTCATTAGTTAGTTTATGATGCAAATCACAGTGATCTACATGATAAGAATTAAGGCATGATGTTGTCTTTCTCCTAGATTTCATCATTTCACATGATAAAGTTTAATTCATACACTTTTTTCTGTTTAATTCATTTAGATCATAAAAAATATGTTGCTATTGTGTAAACCTGAGCTTCAGACTAATTAGTATTGAAGCTCAAAGCTACTTTGCGTGGCCAGTGACTATTTTTTTGAGTTACTACTACTATTACTTATAATGGAATCAATTGTGTTAGCGTATAATAAAGGAAAGGTAGTTGGCATAATTTATCGTATTGATAGTGTTTTTTTTTTTTTTGGTTGTAGATTGATGCTACTTCCCTTACCCTAATCACCCCATGGCTATCTGCTATTGTGCTTTATCTTCTAGTTTAACATTGTGCTATTTATTTTGCATTTTATCCATCTGTGCTCAGCCGGCCTATGATATCCTCTAAGTACCCCGTGTTTGATATTCATGATGCACTTCTGCATCTTTTGATGCAAGTCCAGTTCAAGCCACCCTCGATACGCGCTCAGTCGTCTATAGCTACTGCCGATTTGAATAGTGGTGAGATCCTGACGTCCAGGGACTTGTCACTTTCCCTCTTTATTATCTTATTGTATTTTGGTCTTGACTTATACACTCTCTAATTGCTGCTAATGAGTTAATTATTCTTTTAAGGACCCACACTACACAATTTCAACATGCTATCAATGTCTATCAGAGTAGATTGAAATCTTGAGTTTCTCACTGCAGCTATTATTAAAAAGAAAAAAACTTTCATGCTAAGTTGGGCGGACTCTTCACTTTCAATGTCGTATTCGTGTCGAATTCTTCAAAAATACATTACTCCTAGTAAATTCGATATGCACTCATTGACAATTTTGAAAAGTCCAAACAACATAGCTTTTATGTATTAGATCCATAAGAAGTAATTAGATCCGCTTATGCACGAATATATTAATGATATAATTAAACAAATTACAATTATTTTCTCTAACAATTTAAACTTATCATATCACAATGCCAACCCAAAGTGAGTTTTATATTAGAAAGCTAGTGACAGTCCAAATGAAAAAACAAAATGAGAAGTGCAAAATAAATAGTCAAATACATCAATTGTACAACTTATATACATTTTAACTAGTTTAAAAAGAAAAAAAAAAGCAAGGGAAAATCCCTTATCTTTTTGTCAAAACATACTAGCTACTAGAATAAGTGAAAATACAAAAATGTGTTCGATCATTCCACAGCAACATCAGCAATATGAAGCCAATTTTTTTGGAGGAGCTCTACAATCTCTTCATCTCTGGATATTCACATGTTATAGTAAGTATCAAAAACAAAATTAATTATGTAGTTGTACTAATCTAAGTTGTGCGGACGTGTCGAATTCTCCAAAAATATACTATTTTTGGAAAATCTAATTTACACGTACTGACATTTTTGAAGAGTCCGAGCAACATACTGATAATGTTATATGTATATATATGTTCTAATTATTACACTAAATAAAATATTGTTACATACATATACCTTGATTTAGAAGGAGAGTTTGGGAGTTGGTGGGAGAAACGAGGGCCTTCATCATATCCTTCACATGTGATCTCTCCATTTTCATCTCTATAACAAACTACACCCGTTGACTTATCTTCAAATACCTATATATTCATATATAAGTAATAGATATATTATAGAAAAGCAATAGAAGTTTTATTCTACTTATGGATTTTGAGACAAGAGTTCCTCGAAAATAATCTCTCTATCTCTATGATGTAGTGATAAGGTTTGCGTACATTTTATCTTCCCCAAATCTCACTTATGAAATTCCACTGAATATGTTGTGTTGATGAACAATCACTTGCTAAAAACTATTTCCAAATATTATTTTATTTTTTTTTAAAAAAAATCCATCGATGAATGATTAGTCCTCTTACTCATTAGAACGTATCAATACATTCTAAGTAGAAAGAGGAATAAATAAACAAAGATAATCGTTATCTCTAACAATTGATATGTCTTGAACAATAAATGATTATATATAATTAGTGTAATGAAATGGATTTTTACACCTAACTCAATCTAAAAGTTAGCTTTTCAAGTTCATATAAGACAATTATCCCTCTTTTTTTTTTTTTTTTAATCTCATGTGAAACTCTTCAACATCCCATGTCATACTCAGAACTGGACAACTAATCATTTGAATAACTTAATTAATATGAAGATACAATATCAATTCACAATAATTTGGACGAGTCTTGTTTTGATATCATATCAAATTAGGCTTTTAGGCCTACTATAATTTGACATAGTGTTAAAACAAAGGTAGTGGAGATCGAATCTCACAATATCATTATAAAAAAGAATGAAATACCTTAAGCCCATTTTTCGAAGTTGATCTGATTTGACGTGAATTAGTTGTGGTTGTTATTGTTGTTGTTGATTTTGATGTTGTTGATGATGAGATGTTGTTAGGAATATTGTCATGAACACTTGCAACCACCAAGAGTCTTTGTACAGGCAACCTTATTGTCCTTGTAGTGGAAGATGATTTGGTAGTAATTAGAAAAGATGTTGAAAGAGAGTTTACCACAGCCATTAATTGATCCTAATGGAAAGGGAAAACAAAAGAGAGAGGAAAGAAGTGCCACTTAAACTTTTATCTAAAGTATTATTCATGTGGTGGGACTTTATATTATATGGTGTTTATTTCTCTTGGTAAAGCTAAAATGGATGATAAATAATGTTTTCTCTATTTTAGTTTATTTATTTTATTTTGATTTAGTTTAGAGTTTAAAGAAATTAAGATGTTTAATTAAATTTTGTAGTGTTAAATCAAAGATATACTAAATGTATTAAAAAAAAGTGTCATTTAATTTTGTCATCTTAAACATGTCATTTAATATTATTACAGCATTGACTATCAATACAAAATAGATCAATTATGATAACTTCTATTAGTAAAAAATAATAAATAGCCAAAGGAATATACATAATAATTCATACTATGACTTGCTATAAGATTAATTAATTAGTGTTAGAAAAAAAATTATTGGATTGAATTCTATTATACATAAGAGACTAAAGAAAGCAGCTGAAGTAACACTCATCAACGTATCTGCTTCTGCCGTTAATCCACTCATAAAAGGTGCCAATCAACCCAATTAGTTCGTATAGTTTGTCCATATATCATTATTGGGTGTAGAAAACATATTTCTTCCACATTAGATGACGGTTAGATTGAGTCAAACGTTCTACATCCCTAAAAAAGAGAGTTCATGCACTTTATAAGGATTTTCGATGATTGATGACGCGAATTATATTGTTATAGATTCGCTTTTGTTATAAAAATTTGTAATCTCTTAATTTAATATTTACGATTCATATACTACAACTATATATGATATTATACTTATCATTCCCTCCATTTTATAATATCTTAATTTTGATGATTATAAATGATCATGTCATTAAGAGAAATTATTAATTTTAATATTAAAAATAGTTATTTCTTTCTTTAAAAAAAGGTCAAGTAAAATAAAAGTGGAATAACTTTTGGTGGTGGTGAAGAGTCATGAGTGAAATGATGTGGTCAATTAATAATGTCTAACCTACCGGATGCAAAAGTATATGATAGGTAGACATATTAATCAATGACATCATCATCATTTCTTTTATCACTTTATGTGTTCATTGGTTAATTAGAAAAATAAACTTGTAATATTATGTATGTATGAAGATATAACTTGTCACCATCAAAGTTGTGCAATGGATGGCACTACTTTTCTCATAATCAAAGATCTCATATTTGAGTTTTGGAAATGAAAAAGTCCTTGATAGTTAGAAAGTGCTTCTCCCGAATGAGTCTTGTAGGAAACGAATTTAGAGTAGTCGAACTCCAATACAGATAACGGATATCAGATAGGCAATTGAAGATAGAATTAGTCTTTTTCCTTAATATATTTTAGTGAACCTTGTTATCACCACGTATGTTTGTAATATATAATTTCTAAAGGTAGGAACTAGAACAAAAATTGACTTGTCGAGAAACAACTAGGACACTTGTATAATTCTTCTTAGCTAGAATCAAATGATATACAATAAATTGAAATATTGAAATAGCAAAAGCTTTGACCAAGATTCATACAAAATATCTTTCTTTATTTCCTCATATGAATATGAATTTTAAGTGAGAAATTGATTGATTATGAACATGGTTGAATCATTGATTTGGAATCCTCCAATTATATTTATGAAAAATAATGGGAAAAAGCTTATTAATATGAGGAAATATCAAAGTGGTCGAGTAGTGATGATGATGAATAATTTAAAAATATTAATAATTCATATTATCAAGATGGTGCTCATGCTTTGTCATATCTCGAGATAAGTACAATTTCAAAATGTCAAATCATATTTTCAGGTATAAAAAGAATCATTATTTGTGTTGCAATTAGCTTCGGACATGTTACGATATGGTACGATATTTAAAATTTTTAAGAATATTATATAATTATCATATTAAATAAATTTAGTATAATTTGGCATTATTAAGTTTGGTTTTGATATTTTGCATTATGATAAATTGGTATATGTAGTTTGTTCAATTTCAACATACATATATTCATATAATAAAGATTATGACTTCGACTTTTCAAATAACTGTTATCTTAGACCTGTATTCGATAGAATATGAAGAATAAACATTGTTCAAACGTAATAGTAAAATAAGATGAAAGAATGAAAAATTGAGTCTACAGATTCACAGTGTGTTTTTTAAGAAAAATATTCTCCTCAAATATTTGAGGTTATGGAATATATCGAGGAAATGACTAAAATAGTTCATTATCTTTGGACTTGGACTCAAAATCATCCATATTTTTTTACTTGGGGCACTAATAGTATACAATGTTTATGAGAAAAGCTAAAATAGTCCATTATCTTTAGACTTGGACTTAAAATCATCTATATTCTTTTACTTGGATCACCAATAGTATACAATGTTTACTATATTGGTGCAATTTTGGTCATCCTCTAATTTTTTTTTAAAAAAAATTTAATAGAATATTTTTTACTTTAAATGCAAAATATCATTTTTTTCAATAACCTAAAAAATATGATAAAATTATTAATAACCAATAAATTTTATAAATTTTTCCACACCAATATAGCTATATTTTGAAGATATAAAATTTTTACCATTTAATATATTTGATCTTGTATTTGATTTGAAGATATAAAAATTAAAAATTTTATCATTTATTAAATTTGATTTGGTGAAATGGTGAAATTTTTAATTTTTACATATTGAATTTATTTAATTTCAATAAATGGTGAAACTTTTAAGTTTTATATCTTCAAATCAAATACAAGATCAAATTTAAAAAGCGGTAAGAAAATTTATATCTTCAAAATATATATATTGTTTTTGGTGTGAAAATATTTTATAAAATTTACTGGTCATTAATAACTTTATCATATTTTTTAGGTTATTGGAAAATGTTATTTTGCATTTAAAGTAAAAAATATTATATTAAAATTTAACAAAAAAATTGGAGAATGACCAAAATTGCACCATTCTAGTAAACATATAGTGTACTATTAGTGCTCCAAGCAAAAGAATATGGATGATTTTGAGTCTAAGTCCAAAGATAATAGAGTATTTTAGTCTTTTTCATAAACATTATGTACTATTAGTGCTTCAAGTAAAAGAATATGGATGATTTTAAATTCAAGTCCAAAGATAATGGACTATATTGATCCTTTCCTAGGATATAATTATTTACTTCAGTAGGATAGTAAGAACTCAAATTACGTTGAACTTCTAACTTACTCAACGATGCAAATCGTACTTTAATTTTTAAAAAGAAGAAGAATAGAAAATTTAAAAAATCCGCACTTACTCAATATTTGAAAAAAAAAAATCAGATATTTATAATCAACGAGAATTGCTTCACAAAAGAAGCAAATGTTCATAAAAGTTGCACTGGTTCAAAACCAAGTGCAATCCTCACAAGAATAGCACTTGAAAAATAGAAAGTTGTTTTCTCTATGAATATGGGAGAAATACTTATTCCAAAAAGTGAACATTTTCACTTTTGGTCTTTTCATTCACTTTTAACATTAAACTCAATAATATCACCTTGAATATATTTGATACCAGATAAATTTTGAAATACAGATACATAGGGAGAAAGACGAACTAGAGGAGGGAGGTATACGAGATCTAAAATTGGTGAATGAAAGAGTTAGCCTATATCAAATATATGTGAATCAGATTTGGATATAGTGTATCTAAGATAACTTGCAACTAGTTTGACCTGCATATATTTGAGATACACGTATGCGAAATAAATGTGACACCAAAAGTAACTTTTAAAATTAAAGTAGAGGCACATAATTATATCATAAACTAGTTAGGTCCGTATTCTTTCTTCAAAGAAAATCATACATATTTTGGGCTCGATATTTTGGGGGTCTAAAGCAAATAATTTATTAGCTTCGCCCTTGAGCCACCCAGGGATGGTCTTGGGATAAAATTTTGTATTATCTTATCCTTTATTTGGTTTATTAATCATGGATAAGTTATATTAAATATAGTAATTAATACACGAATAATTTATTCCTCCCATAATATAGATTAATAACAACAGAATTAGTTATCCTAGAATAAAACAATACAATTAGTGTAGGAATTATAGAAATCAAAATTTTGTCAAAAGTTCGATCTAAAATTCTTGAAAAAATAACTTTTTATGACAAAAATACTCATGAGATCCCTTAAATTCTTTTTCTACTGAATAAAATGGGCATGTAGTATTCGTAAGTAAAAAACTTCTTAAAAGCAATGCATATTGATTTTAGTACAACAAGTCAAACAACCAATAAGAAACAATCTCGACATGACTAATCTCAACATAATCAATCCTAACATAACTTATCTTCAAATCTAACGACTTCTAAATGTTAAAGTCCTTGAGTTCAACATCTCACAAGTGAGATCAGATAGAACATTTATGATACCAAAAATTTATACAGCCGATCCCAACTAAGGGAAAAATAACATACCAAATTTATCACTATAAAAAATCATGTACACACTCTTCAGCAGCATAAACTTTATCTAAAATCATGCATTGACCAAAAAATTTTAATTGATCCTTTGTAATTCATGTACAACTTGTGTTCTACACAAGGAAAAAATATTATAGGATTAATTAAAAAAAATGTACAAAAGAATTTTCTTGAAGGTAAACCTATGTCTATGCAGGAGAAACTTTTCACTAGAACTATATTCTCCAGCAATATCTTCTAAACAAGTAATTGTGTTCCCTCACTAAGGGAGAATACCCCCTGGAGCTGCAATCTGCATATCAAAGAATCGAAAAAATGGGGAGAAATATATGAACCTAGTATAACCGGAAATCCCAGTTGTATGATCAAATATACAGAATCACTCGATAGATTTTATACTTTGCGAGTTCTCTCCAGACAAATCGTTCTGCGACTTGTTGGGAGTAATAGTAAAAGATGACCAGTGGTCTGGAACCATTAGGAAATAGGTGGTCATTGCCTTTCGGAACCTCTTTTTGTATTGTTTAGGTGAAATTACAGTCGGAGCCACGTTCTTAGGTCCACCAAGGATGCCAGAGGCCTTAACCCATGTCTCCAGGTGCTTGTCCCATGTATACTGCCTCATGAAGTCAATAATCCCAATAACGAGTTCATGCTTTTCTTCGTCGACACCAACTAATAGTGAGTAATCCATCACATCAACTGACTGCAAGAAGAATCACTAAATTAGTCCAAACCATAAAGAACTCTGCTAAAATAAAACTCACACTAGTATATGGAATTAGGCAACAAATATAATAGCTTGTTAGTAAGAGGAGGATGAAGGGTTTGAGTTTGGAGGAGTGACTAAACAACAAAAAAAGGGCAAGTCCGGTGCACCAAAGCTCCCGCTATGCGCAGGGTCCGGGGAAGGGCCCGACGAAAAGGGTCTATTGTACACAGCCTTACCTTGCATTTCTGCCAGAGGCTATTTCCAAGCCTTGAACCCATGACCTCCTGGTCACATGGCAACAACTTTGTCAGTTACTCCAAGAAACATAGATATCCTTGAGCTTTTTTCTTTTCGGTTTCCTTTGCACTGAGGTTGGGTATTGTTGAAGGTGAATAATAAGAGTCGGATCAAGGAGCTAAATTTGATGGGTTCAACCTTAGGTACTTGCTATTGATCCCATTGCACTTCTCAAATTATGGGTTCTAAATTTAATTTTTTTTTAGAGAGTTTAGTGATTTTTCACATATATATCTATACTCCATGCTGAAAATGCTTCAGCTAAAATCATTGATGATATGCTACATCCGTCACCTTGAATGGTACGAATTGATCACACTCAACAACCCACAGGTTCATTTCTGAACCATCAACAACCAACCAGCTATGCTGCTCGGACTCTCCAAAATATCGCGGCTTGTGTCGGATCCTCTAAAAAAGCACTACCTTTTAGCGTATCCGACATGGACTGTTGATATTTTAGAAGAGTCCAAGCAACATAGCGGTAACCAGCTCCTCATGGTTAGAGAGGTGCTTCCCTTTCTGTTCCTTGCCCCATGTGTCAAACGGACTCTTTCCACTTTGAAGTGATACAACCATCACATAAGTTAGAAGTGATTCAATCAACTGCAATACATGATTCTAATGGACAAAAAAGACATGAAACTCTTCCATTATCAGACCTCAATAGTCCACTAGGAGTTTAGAATAAGTTCATCGGAATGAAGAGAGTGTTGTAAACTTACTGCAAGAAAAGCTGTGTCATTCCAGACTGCTCGTTCCAAAAGTCTCTTGGCTTTGTTTCCAACAAAAATAGGCGAAGTTGGCATAGACTCGATCAAGTTCTGATCCAGCAAGACCTTATTGTTTCCGCTAGAGTCGGGATTGTAACGAGACCTGGAAGATCCTTTAAGGTCATAAAGCCGCGTTAGATTCCTCCCAAATAGAAGGTTCTCCATAACTAGCACATCCATTTTAGATTCCTTCCCTCCTTTAAGATGCTTAGATGTCACCTTCACATAAACAACAGACATAATTAAGCAAAAAGACTAGATACTCACAATCATAGTTCATGATATAATGTCTAGAGAATATGCCCAAGATATGAACTGTGACGGAGTCGGGGAACAACAAAGAAACTTATTACTTTAGACACTAATTGCACATCAAAGTTTGTCTTCATAGAAAAGAATTACAGCCGTTGTTTTGTGGTCAATTCACTCACAAGGCCATGGAACCATACACAACCGTTGTTTTGTGGTCAATTCACTCACAAGGCCATGGAACCATAAAAACTGCTCCCTCTTGACCCATTTTATGTGGCACCATTTCCTTTTTGGTCACTCCGAAAAAGAATGTCACCTTACTCTAATTGGAAACAATTTAACTTTGAAATTCTCCTTTTACCCTTAGTGAAATGATTCTTTGCACACATATATCTAAGAATGATTTTAGACCACAAGTTTCAAAAGTCTTCCTTTTTTTGTTAAACACCGTGCCAAGTCAAAGGGTGCCACATAAAATGGGACGGAGGGAGTATAATTCGAAAGACTTTGCAGACCATAAATATGATCCGCATATTCATACAGACAATCATCTTCCTTCTAAAAGCAAAGCACCAAAAATGAGGTATCTCGATTACCCAATGACACCAGTGAAAATGGATTGTGTCTTACCAGACCAACCCTAGTGAAAACTTCAGGTGAAAGTAAAAAAGAGAACAACAAATGCAAGTGGTAGCTCAAATATGTCAAGTTAAACCATCAACTATTTATAAATAATGTTAAGCACACCTTCCAGATGTGATACTCGTCTTTGCCCCTTAAAGAAAACTAGATTCACAATAAATGCAGTACCGTGCTGTTGCAGGTATTGTCCCCTCTAAGATTATATCGATCACTTGGTAATATGAATAACCTTATAAATCATAATTGCAAAATTCGAGAAGCTGGAGTAATCAAGAGTGATTAAAAATTACCTGATAGATACCCAGAATTTTTGCCAAGCAAGTAGGACTCCTTGAGCTTACTGATTCTGAAAGATACTTAAAATATGCAGGAGCAAACTTTATAAAAGATTCCAGCTCTGTCTTAGTCACTTGTTTGATAATGAATCGATCATCCAAGGTTTTAGCAAAGAAAACATTGCTCTTGCCTCCTTGGGCTCCCCACTTCTTACAGCGGCTAAGAGATCTTATGTAATCCATCTCAGATGGGCAACATATCCTCCTCAAAGCTTCAAAGCGTTTCGCATAATAACAAGTCACCGTATACTTCACTTTCCCAAGTGGTCCATCATCCGAAAAGGAGACCCTGGCATGCATTGTCTTCGTGTATGAGAGCGGATCTAAAGCCGAAGAGCTATGACTACTGGATGAGGACAACATACTGTCATCTATAGATCCAAGACTTCTGTGGGATTCTAAAATTATTTCATCCATAGATTGAAGGGACTGCAGAGTTCCAGATTCTAGGGACGGCAGTGTCAGGTTAGAGTCCAAACTAGTATCCTTTGATTTCTCTGGTTCATCAGATAGTTGTGCAAGATAATCTGGTGAAACTAGTGCATAAGATATAATACTTGTGGGCTCGTCATCATACACTGGTATAATGGTATCATTCACCCCAACAGGTAGGAGCAACCTGGCTCCACCCTGTGCCTCTGACTCTCTAAATGATGAAATGTAGACAGGGCTGTACTCACCAAGTGTATCCAACTTCTGAGCACTTGCTAAAAAGTTTTTGTTCAGTGACCAGTAGAAGCTAATAAAAGACATACCTAACCATCCCCCGGCATCTTCCACACTTTCAGAGCTCTTAAAGGATAATGGAGGAGGAAACCCAGATGCCTTAGCTCCACTATGTTCCTCCACAGGGTCTTCAACATCTACTTTTTCTGCTAATCTAGTTGTCGAAGAATCTGCTTTAGGTGGTTCAGAAGATCTGCAAGTACCATCCTTCTGCACTCCAGGACCGGAAGTAGTTTCACCAGTCCAAGCTGCCTCAAGAGTATCTGACAAACTATCCATGATCGCAGACTGCCCATCAGAAAGGGCTGTAGACCCCTCTGTATTGGATTCTGCAGAGTTCAACCCACAGAAGCTTTCTGTTCCAACGGGAAGACCTGATGGTTTCTCAACTGCACAACTAGAATCAAAGAGAACCTCAGATCCTTGATGAACCGTGTCCACGTGGTTCTTTTTGCTACCACTTGCTATGTTATTAGATTTTTCACCAAGTATTGGAGTTACTGAAACAGAATCAGCAACATTCAAACAGTCACTAGGCCTGGAAGGATTATCTGGACCAGTGAACTCATCATTACCGACAAAAGGTTTCTCTTCAGTAACGCAAGGAGACTCACATTCTAAGCTGGCCGCATACACGAGACGGTGATCCCACATATAAGATTGGAAAATAAATTGTCTTCGCAACCGATTGATCTCAAAAATATCAATGACAGGCTGCACCTGTTTCGCCTCCTTGGTTAGAATTTTCTGGAGAGATTCCTGCTAATACACAACACCCAGGAAAACCCATAAAAAGAAAATCATTGGCTTTAAACCCTAACATAAAGTGAAACAATAGAGAATTCCACTCAATTAGTTTACATGATGTTAGAATCATGATACACATGAAAGTTAAATATTAATGCAAGAGGATAATAATGATAGCAAGCAAGTAAAGTTCCGATGCATCAAAGAAGATGTCGATAGAATCTGCAACATGGGCAGCAGAAGACAATTCCACCATTTTGACCCCCAAGCACAAGGTTAATAAAAGAAGAAATACTGAATCATAACGAGACCCATCGACACATCCCTTACAGATAACTGGAGAAAAAGAGAACAGAAGGAGACTCATGCTTCATAATTACTACCACAAACACCCAACAACATATACAAAAATAGGTGCAGAGAGAAGGAGAGGTAGTGCTTAGTAATATATGCAGGACCACTATATGCTTAACAGAATATTGAATCCTGTAAGGTTTTAAACTTATCCTTAATCAAGCACATTCTCAGAATCCTTTGGATTTCATATTTAGGACTCATATCTCTCAGGCTATGCAGAATCTAGAAACAATTTAATATTTAGAACTGAAAACTTTACTTCAAATTCTTCCTTCTCCTTCTGCAGCATTCCTTCCAAAACAGCAATTTGACCTCTTGCTTCAGGCGCTTTAGCGCTGCTGTTGAATTGACTACCAGATTTTTGCTCCACCAAAAGACGGATTGCATTCAGAACCTCAGAAAACAAGCGTTCAGCTCGTCCAATGACCTGCTCAAATTATGCCATGAAGAAAAAGTACAGAGTGAAATCAGATGCCACTTTATACAACCCAAAAATATGTCTTCGCACCTCGTTCACTTCTTGTTGTATCCAGTCCTGATTTTTCTCATAGTTGAAATCCAGCTTTGCAGGAGGAAGCCACACTGAGTGAACATTAATTGACGCATAGCGAAAGCATGCAACCATTTTCCCGAAACTGCACAAGTCACAAATTTATTAACATTGCAAAATAATAAAATAATACCCAAATTGATGGGTACAGCACAAAAGAAACTGAAAATAAAAGGGGAAGCATAGTTTTAAACTCAGACCCATAGAACTTTTTATGCAGATTATTTTCATACATTGGCAAAATAAATTACAAGCTAGCACTATGCAAAACCAACACGCAAAGAAGGGAGAAATACTGTTAATTGAGGAGAACATTAAACCAGCTAATCAGGCCAGCAGATTTGAAAATTAAGCCTGACAAACAAAGAGAACAAACATTTGAAATGCTCTTAGATTTATAAAACTGCAGGCGAAAAACCAAATAAGAGCATACCCATAAAACCGAAGACAATCTCTGTGTAACGAATGCCCGCAATTAGCCACTCTGCTAGCAGCTGCATGGTTTGAAAAACTAAGTTCTAGGAACTTCCCAAAGGATAAATCCCAAGCAGCATCAGACATCACTACTCTTTGAGTTGCTAGAGGAAATCCCTTAACCCGTGGACATCTCAGGCATCTATGCCACATCCATATTTTCCCTTCCCTTTCACCAGGCAAAAGAAACTCTGGCAGCTTCTTAACAGAAATAGTTAAAGTGCCTTGACGATGAGTATAACGCTGAACATGTGCTTCTGAAGGCATGTCACATAAACTACATCTATAGCTCTGCGGAAGAAAAGGAAAAAGAAAAGATAAAAGATCTGTTTGGTCTCTTAATTATATTCTTAATGTTTCTGGCAAACATGGAAAGGAGAGGGAGAGCTTTACTTGATCAAACAAATTGTCTCGTAGAAATCGACCCAATGGCTTATCAAAGTTCCCATAATATTTTATCCGGAAGAGATGAGACCTTTCACAGACAGTACCCTTCCAAACACATCGGGATGACAAGGAAACTAAAATGCTTTGATAGTCAGATGGGTCCGGTGGAAACTCTTCCTTTGAAGAAGCTAGTTCATCATAAACATTTTGTCCGTCTAGTTGCAAAACTGTTGGATTTAAGCCACTTTGGTTCACATTCACACTGCAATTCTGGACATTCGTTGACAAACAACCTTGTTCAACTTTATCTGAAGGCGCAAAATCGGTAGACAAGAAATGGTATCCTTGGGCATCTTGGATATTGTCTGAAAGCTTTGAGCAGGAAGACTCTATCATATGCATAATACCTCTGTCCACAGATGCACCAGTCAGGAAGGGCCCAAGGAAGGAAGTCTCAGTGCTTGCAGCAGTAGGGAACTCTGTCATACCCATTTTCTGAGCACAAAGGTTTGCTGCCTTGAACAGGTCTGTTGTGGGAACGCTATTTGATCTCTGTGGTGCACCACCAAATAGTGCTGATTGAGTTTTCTCAGTGTTATTAAAACAAGGTACTGTTGAGATTGACCTGCCTATACTTGATGATTTATCCGGAAGTGCTACAGGTATTGGAGAATCCAAAGGAAGTCCAGGTAGAGACGCTCCCTCATCAGCAAGAAAAGATGTTTCCAGAGCCAAATGATAAGCTGCAAAAATTGAATATTGAAAGACATGCTTTACTTTCTTCAACTCATCCCCATTTGAACCACGAAGTAATACCTGAAACAACAAATATCATGAGAGCCCAAACATATTTAGAAGTCTATGACTAATTTGCAATAGTACACATGATGTCGTAAGAGTAACTTGGCCATGATAAGAGATGGAAACCACCAATTTGCAGGTTTTCAAGTGTCTATTTTGAACATAGTAAGACAATAATTATCTTACTGAGGTTGAAGTAATTGATAATATAGACTTACAGTGCATCCCAGTGGCTTTGGACAGCCTTCAAAGTACATTAGAGTCTTCGCCAGCTTCTTTCCACTTTGTCCAGCTGTACCATGCTCTTCAAGAAACTTCTCAACATGGAACATGTCACAGTATCCTAATTTTTTAGATGAGAAATGATCTATTGAAGGTACTATTTGACTACCCGTGCAGCAGGCTATACGCTCCAAAAGTCTCCTCTTGATATTTAAGACAAGTGATATGTTCTTTGCCAGGAGGTACTCTTGTGCATAGCGAGATACAGATTTTTCCACCAGAAGAACATCTGGTTGGTGTGCCTCAATTTTGGCGACAGCCATCTTGAGATGATCCATTTCCTGAATAGCAATACACATCTATAAACACAAGATTCAAACACTATCTGTTTCAAATGTGGAAGACAAGGTTATTCTTCAAAACCTGCTGCAACAAAGTATCAAAACTTGATAAGTGGTTAGAGACACGCTGGTATTCAAGAGCCCCTCCAAGGATTAATATGCGAGGCTTCTCTATTTTGGATGTCATTCGTCGATGAGCTACATTTTTCTTGCAGACAACTCCTTTCACCACCACACTATTTAAGGAGGAAAAATTTCATATAAGAGGATACTATATTGGATGTACGCAAGAACAAGAATACAACAAATATGCTACAAGAATACAGAGGTATAAAAGGTAGTGGGAACACAAGAAGAAGAAAATGATTTCTATTCTTGATCAAGAACCCACTCACGAGAAAAAGAAAGCTGCCATATGTATATCACAAGTCGTTACCACGCACAACTATATTTAGTTTACAGATCAAGATCATTGAGGGAAATACAGGTTCTAGAGAAGAAGCCAAGTATTAATAGAATTGTATCAGTGAGAGACTAGTATTTCAAAGTTCTTCAGAAAACAAAAGTATGTGCGTGTATCAAATAGAACCGTATCAAAAAGAGACTAATATTTCTAGGTTCCTTCAGAAATCACAGCAAACAAAAGTACTGTATGCGTGTGTGAGCGTGCACGCACGTGTGAGTGAAAGAGAGAGAGAGAGAGAACATGAAATCTCAACAAAGCTCCGGTTTTCCTATTACAAAATTTTCTGTAGCTGCTTATCCCCTAACTAGTGAATAAGCGGCAAGGATCCAACACACAAGCTGAACAGCATTGTGGACAAAAATGTAAAAAGGAAAAACTGCCTACCTGTCACCACGACGTCCAGATGCTATACATTTCACCTTTACGTATCCCCCAGGGTCCATCCCTCCACCCTTGCTAGTGTCTGGTTTCAGAAGTGTAGCAGCTTCCCATGACAGGGATGTAATAATCTCTAGCCAACTCTCTTTGTCATCTTCATCGTCAATGGCAAGGTCACTAACCTGCATAAGCTGGGATACTAAAGCCCTGAAGTGGCCATCAACAACATTTTTCACAACCTTTTTCTGCTCCCCATTTGACCTGTCCCTACTTCCATATTCACCACTTCCAAAACTGCTTGATGACCGTAAACCTCCTACAGCATCCCCGTCATCGTCATCATCATTCATAACTGCTTCCTTTTCATCTTCTTCGTCTTCTGGTTCAGGAGGAAGCCACAGAAGTCCATTGTTCTCAAAATCCACAGGTTCCACATTAATATCTTCTGGAATATTTAGGGATGAAGAAATTTCACATTCATCAGCAGTGTGCTGTTTTACAATCTGTTGAACTTCTTCAGAAGCCTGGGAATCAAAGCTATTGTGTAAGGAAGAGCTGCTCACACTTTTTTCATCAATAGGTTCTCCATCAGGGTACTCTTTATGTGATTCATAGTCCTTTTTAATCTCATCATACTGAATGTGACCATAGTAGTCATTAACCTGGGGAAAATGGCCCTGGGAATCCAACTGGTAAACACCATATTCATCTTCTTCATCATCACTCCTGATTCCATAATGTAGCAAAAAACAATTAACTGATAATGAAACGTGTCCTTGGACACAAGTAGTAGGAACAGCATGCAACTACAAATGTAAAGCAACTCAAAAAGGAATTGGTTCCCGCATAATAAGCTTTTCATACATAAATCAAAGTGATTTGGATAAATCTTACAGCAGATGATACACATTCCTCTCAGATATAAGACTATTCAAGATATATGAAGACCTCTCCTTTTTTTTTTTTGGGGGGGGGGGGGGGGTAAAAAAGGAGTTTATAGAGGATGCTGGACAGTTTTTAGATTTTATCGGCTCTTTATAACTTAGCAGTAGTAAGCCTTGGTTTTCTTTTTTATGGCTTCTTCAATGTAAATCTTTTTGGGGGTTGCCAGCATGCCCATAAAGCTGAGGAATACAACTTTACCTTTGTCAAATATGTACATATATATATGCATGCCACATTATTATCCAGCTCCTAGTTATACAAACATATGTCAAGAAGCATGAATCTATCTATGTACGTCATAGAAAAGCCAGTCCAACAAGGAAATGGTGCCGAAAATACTATATGTTGTTCAAGAATGGGCATAATATAAGCCGAGAAGCCATGTGATCTGCAAACAAAGTTGTCCTTTCTGACTTGGCTCCACATCACGACTCATGTCAAGTCACTCATAACACCACCACCACCCATAACCCCATTTATTTGGGGAAGGTGGAATTGGATTGTATTTAGTTGTGTGTCCATCTCATCTAAAAGCTTAAGATGTTAGAGAGAGCATAATTTTATTTACTTAAATTATGTCTTCAACATGTTCTCACGTGTAGGCCAAATTCCTTTTCATGAACCAACCACAAAGGGATTCTTTTTAATATTGGGTGACGGTGAAACAGCCAGCCTTTCTACCTTTGAGGTAGTGGTAAGGTCGCGTACATTTTACCCTCCCCAAACCCCACTTGTGGGATTTCCACCGGGTATGTTGTTGTTGGTGAGACTCGGACCTAAGACCTCTTTTTGTTCTGAAAACGTGATAAAACATTGGACCTAGTCCCTCTTTGGTTGGGTAAAGGGTCCCTGGCCGCTCCACCCATTGCCTTAAAAGATTATGGTTAGATGCTCAGATTCACATAGTATCGGAGCCAAATTTTGGTGAGCCTGTTTGCACTATCACTTTCTCTTTTCATGTTTTATCACTCTAAGATTCTCTCTCAACTAAGCCCATGGAGTAGCTCTGGGCTGCTTCTCTCAATTCAGCCTATTGCGCCACAAACTTTGTTGCGGACCTACTTCTTAGCCTTTTGAGTTTACTCTCCTCTCAGCTCCAGGTGCACTCTTTGGCTTGTTGAGCACAATCTCTCTCTTCAATCTTGGAAAAAAAAAAAAGAACAAAAAATCATTTAGTCCACGTGTAGATCCAAGAAGTTACACATGCGTGAGGGTGTCAGAGAAATACACTTGTCCTTCATCAGTTGTGTAAGGGTCTCTGAAGAGGTACATAATGTCTTGAGCCACTCCACCCATTGCCTTAAGGTTACGGATTGGATGCTCATATTATTTCTGAGCTAGACCATATAGCTGGCAAAATTATCTTGCAAGTTCCATAGAAGTAGTGCCATGTTTCCAACTTTCCATCTGGTTGCAGGGAGATGGTTTGCCTATTGTTAATAAGAGTATGCACATAGCCCACACATCATCAACCATCACAAGGGCCTTAACCAAGCAACAAACTTCAGTTATCAATGATTTGACATGGCTTGTGGTATCAGTTCTATTACTTTTTTCTGCATTACTTGAGAGAAAGAAAGGGATTATTGCTCATTGGTACAAATTACACATTTGAAAATAGAAGGATTTTAAAACTGCTAAGAATATGTCCAGATTGTTTTTGTGATGAAGGTTCCCAGGAAACAACCTCTCTACCTCTATGGGGTAGTGGTAAGGTCTGCATACATTCTAACCTCCCTAGACCCCACTTGTGGGATTCCACTGGGTATGTTGTTGTTGTTGTTGTTGTAAGAATATGTCCAGATTCATTGTCATAAGAATGTGTTCAAAATCATAATAGACCATTTTGTAGGATAGTCTAGAATATTGTGTATTAATCAGGAGGTTATCTAGCATTAAATACAATCCTTTTAAATAAGTTAGCATACTCATAAGAGTAGTTTAATACCTCGTATATAAAGACACCCAAGGGTATGGCCTAGTGATCAATGATGTGGGAGGAGAACCATGAGGTCTCAGGTTCAAATCCCGGAGGAGACAAAAACACTAGGTAGACAGTGCCATTCTAAATTCACAACCAATTATGGGATATGCTCATAAATTTGAAGGGTGTGAGGTGGAACAATGCCAGGCAACACTGTTGATCTTATGGAAAGCTAGAATGAAGGAAACAGTGACAACAGAGACAGATGGAAGTTCGATGTTCCAAGGATATAAGCTGCTCTTTGGAGAAGATTAAATCTAAATGTATTCTTCTTTTTGGGTTTTGGTGTAAATCTAAAAATATAGATAGTCATGATGTAACTTTGAAAGTACTAGGATCCTTGTAAGAAGAACAAGGATGTTGTAAATATCCTTTCGAATACCAGTATTTTAATGTTGATGATTACTTCTCTATACAATAAAAAATATCCCATCTGTCTAAGCTTTAGTAGACAGAATTACCTAGTACCTGTTGTTGCCGGTAACAAGTAGCAGGTATCCTTAGGAACTAGTTTAGGTGTGTGCAAATCTGGCCCGGATACCGCAGTTATTAAAAGAACGCTTATATAAGAAGCTCCATTGTATTGAATTTAATCATCATGAAAAAAACCCCTTTCTCCACTCCTCTCTCCTTCCAAACAAAGATAACGTTTTATAAGCCCATTCCCTCATTCGTAAGTTTCGGTTTAAAGTTACTGTATGATCCCAAAATCTGATTACACTTGCAACATGGTGTCGAATTAATGGCTGTCCAGCTTCCAAATAGGTTTCTAGAAGTGTTAGGTTCATCCAACCACCTTAACATTACACGATCAGATATCTCATTCACCATCAGTACGATTAGTCAATTTCTGTAGGATCCTCAAAATAGTCATTGAAATGCTGCTTGAGAAAGAGCAAGCCTGGTGATCTACTTTATTTATGGAGAGTTTGCAAGGAAAGCTGAATGCCTGGAATCAAATAGGAGGACTTTCGAAGGTCAATATCTGGCATTATACTAGTGGCTGAATATGAGTTGAGAGAGTATTCTTTGGTATATCAACAGCAATCCAGGACAAAGCCTTCTCTATGAGGACTAAGGAAAGACTGATAATATCGCATACGTAGATGCAGATTTAACCAGATCACCCTCTAACATATGGTCCACGTCGGTATATCATGGAGAGAAAGATAAGCTTGATTGACTGAAGAGAGGAACGGAGAAAGAAATTAAATCCCAAAGAAGAGAAAAAATTACAGCCAACCTAATCCCAAACAATATACCTTCAACTCGGGAGGCTAAGCCATGTAAAAGGGTGTGTCTCCTACATCAGTTTGTGGATCACAACCTCACACACTAATCCTGTCAGGTGCTATTTTCTTTGAGGGAACTTGATTTCGTGAAAAAAAAATTAAGAAGCAAGATGGCGTTGTAACAACTGGTGCAGAACCTGAGTACCGAGCTACATCCATATAGACACATGAGTTCATTTGGTTGATTTCACACAAATCCTAAGAGGATTCAACCATGAAATAAAGCATACTATCTAAGATACTATCGAAAGTAGAGTCACAAGTGCTTCTTCCCTACTTAGAAAGAGATGTCCATAGTGTTTAAGCCAATCTACCCATTCACAGTTGAAAACAAAGGAACGCATAAAGGTGGATACTTTACAAACAAAATTCAATGAAAAAATAATAGCTGGTTTGATTTCTTATTCATTAACTGTTTGGAATTGAACTGATAAAATAGAAGATGTCGGAATGAACCTTGTTGCACAAAATGCATATTGGTTTAGAGAAGAATCCAAAACTCCTGTATTAGCAGGATCAAAGCTCCCTCTAATTGATGCAAAATTCTGCCTGTCTAGAGAAGATTCCGTTACAGACGATTTGCATGGACTAAGTACACAAGAAGGTGGCACCGACACAAAGGTAATGTTACTGCTGTCCGCGGTTCCACTAGACTTAAAGCTGATAAAACTAGCCGTTGCAGAAGGCGTAGAAATAATATGCAAGTTAGGAATCTGAGTTCCATTACTAACACTCGAAACTAAACCTTGGTCCCATTGTTTGTAACAGTAATTACATACTCTGATCTTTTCCCACTCTTCTTCCAGTGGCCTTGGATCACTAGTTGTTGCAGGAATCCAATTAGACGTACACTTTGCGCAAAAAACTCTTCCACAAAGACGACAGTGATGCCTACGGTTAAACAATGTAAATTGTGAATCACATTCATAACATACCCTACAAATGTGATCGGGCATCCAAAAATCCCTCGATACATTATCAGGCTCAGACCTCCAAGGGATCCAAGATTTCAGTAACTTTACCAGATCAGAAAATGTCCTATTTGTGGCATCCATCAAATAAAATAGAGGCTTTAGCCTCTCATTGCTATGACAACCTCATTAAACACTAACAAAACTCATAATCCAATCAACCAACACACTAAAGCCCCTAATCAAAAAACTCTTTCACTGATTATAGGACACCAACATTCATGATTTCATCAAATCCATACATATCAAAAGTGTCATTCCAATCAACTGCCATAAAAATAGGATTTCATTAACCCCATTCTTGATATGGTAATAAAATCAATTTTCAGAAACACCCAATAGCAAAAGATTGAAACTTTAACCTTTACTGATAAAGGGGACAAGTTTTCTTGCTTCTCCACAATCCATACACATCTGGAAAAAAAATAATAAAAAAGGTCAAAGATATCTGATTAGGATGCATTGAATTCGATATCTTATCAATCTTATATAAAGATGAATCATTTTTGAATCTTATATAAAAAATCAAACATTTTTTGTTTGAATATATAAAAACAGAAAAAGACCCTTTTTTGCAGAATCAAATTTGTGGGGTGATAATCGCTCCCCCTCCTGCGGAAGAGGGGTAGGTCAGTACGTTGATTCAAAACATGCAACATTGCTGCTCTTTTTTTTTTTTTTTCTACAAATAATTTTTTTTATTAATTTTATATAACACTAATGACGAAAGCCGTGCTAGCACAGACTCAATAAATTATTTTTTAATCTCCATATTTATATGACGTCAATAAATTTTTCCTATATATTTTAGAAAATATTGTAACATTATAATTGAAACATTTAAAGAAATATTATGAAATTGTTGAAGTAGACACGTTAATACGCAGATATTTTGAAAAGATTAAATTAAAAAGTCCATAAATTATTTTTATTTGGCCCACCGGAAGCTGCTCAAGCAAGCAGTCGATATAAATTATTTTTTTAGTCTCGATTGATGTGACATCAATAAATTTTTTATATATATTTCAAAAACTATGGTAAAATTATAATTGAAGCAGCTAAAGAAATATTATGAAATCGTTGAAGCAAATGCGTCAATATGCAGCTACCTTGAAAAGATTAAATTAAAAAGTCCACAAATTATTTTATTTTGGCCCACCGGAAGCTACTCAAGCAAGCAGTCGATATAAATTATTTTTTAGTTTTGATTGATGTGACATCTATAGTTTTTTTATATATATTTCAAAAACTATTGTAAAATTATAATTGAAGTAGCTAAAGAAATATTATGAAGCAGTTGAAGCAGATACATTAATACACAACTGCCTTGAAAAGATTAAATTAAAAAGTCTGTGAATTTTTTTTATTGGCCCCACATAATAAAGGAGAAAAAGCAAACAATTGAAGCAGACAAGACAATCGGAAGCTGCTTAGCAGAAATAGCTTTTTGAATTTTCTGAAATGCCCTTATGATTAGTAGAAATAGCTTTTGAATTTTCTGAAATGCCCTTATTACCATAAGCATGTTTCTTACAAGTGGTAATGAATTTCCTGAAATGCCCTTACTACCATAAGCATGTCTCTTATTTCCTTATATATAAGCAGTAATGTAATTTTTGAATTTGACACATTTATCAATGCCCTATTTGGATGGGCGTTACTTATTATATTATACTAGTTTAGTGTATGTATTATGCACATGTAAATAACAACAACATTACTCCAATGCCTCAAAGGCTCCCGTCCATTGCGGGGTAAGGGGAGGTCGGATGTGTTAAACCCCGTAAATAATTAATTATGGTAATTCGTCGCGTTGGAAAATTTTCGTAAATTTTCTGAAATTGCAC
>JAABOM020000012.1:18408988-18423721 GCA_011800125.2 Solanum clarkiae | reverse complement strand
AGCGGTAAGGTCTGCGTACAATCTACCCTCCCCAGACCCCACTAGTGGGATTATACTGGGTATGTTGTTGTTGTTAAAGTATTTTAATGGAGGACAAAAAGTTCAAACAACATCTATAAGAGCCTTCACACTTTTAATATAGTATAGATAGTGTATGTGCTCTGCACGAATGTGTTGCTTTAATTTAAAAATTATATATAAATAGTACTTATCATTAAAATAAATATAATATTCATATAAACTAAATTAAATAAATACTATTAATTTGATGCAATAGTTTAATCTATTATGAATGAGAAAATCAATTCAATTACTTATAGTAATATAGAGATGTGTTGATAGTTTATGAATACATAAAATAATAATTTGGAGAATAGTTAGGAGTTGAATAATTAATTGGGTAAAATTAAAAGACTGCTAAATATAAAAAGGAGAAATTTATTGTTTTCAATGTAAATTTAATTACTATTTTTCTTTTTAAATTTGCTAGATTACATACTTTTATTAATAAAATATTTGATAATCAAAGTTTTAGTTAATTTTAAAGTTTTAAATATTAGGAAAACAATAATATTTTTTTATTTTTACTTCGTAGCCTAGACAATTTTTATATAAAACAGTTCTAAATCAAGGGTGAATTCTAAATATAAAGAAATTCTAATTCAACAGTGAATCTTGAAACTAAATAAACAAAAAATAAAATAATAAATTAAGAAAAATAGCGAAAAGACGATTTTGTCTATTTTCTAGACTTTTTTAAAATAAAAAATTTGTTCGCCACTAGTTTGGAAGTTTATTGACCTTCCTTTTTTAAATCAAGTCTATTTTAGTTAGGAAAAAAATTCTTTTGTAGGAATTTAACCATAATAAGAAAATATTCATCATTTATATTTATTATGTTTATAATAGTCAATATTTAATATTATTAAAATAATAATTGAAGAAAAATGGTGAAAATACATTTTTTTTTCTAAAGATGAGTCATTTAATGAAGGGCAAAAAATTCAAACAACATTATTAAGGACCTCCACGCTGTTAACATATAAATGGTAGATAAATATTAGAAAAACAATGATATTTTTCCTTTTTACTTCATAGCTTAGACAATTTTTATATAAAATAGTTCTAAATCAGAGTGAATTCTAAATATAAAGAAATTCTAATTCAACAGTGAATCTTCAAACTAAATAAACAAAAGATAAAATAATAAATTAAGAAAAATAGCGAAAAGACGATTTTATCTAAAGTAGAATATTTTAATGAAGGACAAAAAGTTCAAATAATATTTCTAACGATCTTCACACTTTTAATATAGTATAAAAGATAGTTTAGACATCATGTTCGCTTTTTTATTACTTAAATTTTATTGTATATTGTTAGGTAAAAATGAAAAATCTCATTTCATATAACTCCCCATTTGGTGTGATCGTATTGTTACCTTCATATTTTCTTCTCATTTTTTCTTTACTTGTTATATAATAATCATTCAATTTTATTTTTTATCCTACTCCTTTATAGTATCTCAGCTTGTACCTAATATTTTTTGTAGGCTTAGTGATTCAGATTATTGATGTATGGTATAATATAATAATGAAAAATGATACAATTTATTCAAATAATGCTTTCATTAAAATAATATAATATGATACTGTAGCATCTTAGAAATTCCTAAACTAAAATTCGAACTTTCTTCTTATGTGTATGAGCTCATACCAAGTGATTTTAACCTTTTATATGTATGTATTAAAGTCTATTTTATAGGAGAATAATAGATTTGAGATGAATAAAGATCACAAAAATCCTTAAGTACAAAGTTGAGTTAAAGTCCTGCGTACCAAATGAGCTTTGATATGAAATTCTGTGAGATTAGATAATCCAATTACTTTAAAGTTGTGAATCTAAGTAAAAGTCCTTTCCTAAAGGTTTAGGAATTTGTACCAATTGTCCTTACTTAAACCTGAAAATTTTTTGAAAAATTTGTACTACGGTGAAACCAAGTTTCGGCTTAGGTCATTTTCGCGCAAAATTTAATTTCTTCTAATTTGACTCTAAAATGAGTCCCGGTCATTTTTACACTAAAATGAATCCTCTTCGCGACGTGAAGAGGTCGCGGATGTCTCTAGAAAGTGTAAAAAGATGCGAAAAATTATTTTTTGATATAATTGACCTAAAAATTGAAAGAGACCATTTTCCCACACAATTTTGCTTCCTGATCAATAATTCAAACTCGGATTTACCAAAAAGAACATGGGTGATGCGTTATGCAAGACATCCATTTTACGGGTATTCTGAAGCACTTTGGGAGGTGTTATAGTAGACAATAAAATTTGTGTCAAGAAAATAATAATCAAGATAAAAGAACTTATCGCAATAATCATAATATTTATTTCAATGTTACTATTATAATCTTTATAAATCCTATGGTTCATTTTTTTCAAAATTAAATTCAAAGGCATGTAAGCTAGAGCTAGATCTTGTTATTGACTTGTACCTGAATTCAAGAGCTTTTGAGCTATTCTTGAATATTGTGGTCTTAATCTTCACTTGTTGTTTGAGTGCTTGAATTTTTGAATTTGTAGCTTGTCGAGAAAGTTGCAGCATTTGATCTACGAGCTCTTTGTTGTTTCTTATTAGAATCCTAGTGTTATTTCTGAATTATGAGAATCATTATTTATAGTTATAGAATATAGAAATTATGATGCGGACATGCTTTCGTTCAACCAATCAAATTTAAGGGATGTGACAGAGGAGTAGTAGCAAAAACAGATCTTCTTTGACCAATCAGATTTAAACGATATGACTTGATCCTATTAACATCTTTGTTTGACTTGACATATGTCACGTGACACCAAAATTGACCTCTAGGTTGAGATGATATTGTGCTTAGTAAAGTAGACTCATCTATTGTACCCCACACTAATAGACTAGTTCAATAAAATTAGACTTTAATTAAATTCATATTTATTGAACTTAAATAATTAATCAAATTATACTAATTTGAATATTTGTTTGGACCGACATATTTTGTATTTAATATAATTTATCAGTTCGATTTAATTATTTGTTCAAACAAATTTAAACCTAAACCAAATACGATCGATTTTAAAAAAAATTAAAATCAAATCAAACTCAAATAAAATTGATATAATTTGATTTTTCAATTTAGATCAATTTTTATTCGAATCGTGAACACATGTAGCATGGGATTAAGCTCTTATTATTCCCCCCACTTTGATTAACGTCAAATTCCTCATATTCAACCAACAGAATCTGCTTCACAACTTTTTCCGGCGATTCTCCACCACTTAAACGCACATTTCCCGAGACAAAAAAATGTGGCGTAGATCAGCTTCTTTCATTCTCGACAAAAACCAAAACGACGTCGTAACGAAGAACCCCGAAAGCCGCCATCTCTCTCCCCTTTCATCATCCATGGCCGAAACCCTACAACAACAGCAACAACCCAACCCTAATCCTGACATTTCGGCATACTATCAAACTAGAGCGGCTCACCATGGAGTTGTCACCAGTGACTGGCTTGCTCAGGCTCAGGCTGCCGTTGACCACCCACCTGAGGACGCTGTATCAGGGAGCTATCCTTCTAAATCTGGAGATTTGGGGAAGAAATTCTGTGTGATTGATGAGTTCAATAGTTGGCGTAAACAGCCGGATTTGGCTGAGGCTGTAGCGGCTATTAGGGCTTTGGCTTCGGTTATAAGGTCGAGTGAAGCAACTACTATGATGGAGCTTGAAATTGAGCTCAAGAAAGCTTCGGATTCTCTCAAGGTTCCTTTCATTTTCTTATCCCTGTTCTTATTGAAATTAATCGAACTTTAGTTCTTGCTAACTTTGTTTTTTGTTGCTGAATGGCAATGCTATTATGTATATTGTTTTTATTTTGGTTCTTATTTATTTGAAGTTAGAATATCCCCTGCTCATTCAAATTTGGAACTTTGAGATGTTTAATTGGTGGAACTTTGAGATGGTTCTTCTTAGTGATAGAAATAGTGAGTGGACTCAGAACTGGAACAGTGAAGGGGATGTAATGGTATAATGGAACATATTTTGTGGCCTTAGGAGAAGAAGTTGAAGTCAAATATGCAAAAGCCTACAGTGTGAAGCCCAAATCTGCTAAATTTTCATTGACCAACTTACCATGAATCTTGGTGGCCTAGTTCCCAAGGGAAGCAACAGTGGAAAATGGACTACTGTCTCCAATGATGACATTGAAGGGGCTATGGACGTTGGCAGAGACGATCTCTTGGGGATTCCTGGCGACAACGAAGGCAACAACGACTATGGTGGTGATGAAGAGTCTGGGAGCTCTATGCTCTTCTCTAATTAACTTGATATTATTTCTGTAGTGGTATAATTAGCCTTGGCTGTCCATTCACGTTAATGCAGCACTCATGTTCTTGTAGTCTGAAAATGTTTAGACAGGAAAAAGGAAAACAAAATTGTCCTTTTTTTTTTCTCACAACTCTTTTAGACAGCGTTGTTCTTTTAAAGTACTTCTCTTTGGTGGCAGAATAGTTTCTCTCAATTCTTTATCAAGTGTTAACATTATATTTTCTGGTTCTTTTTATGGGCTGGTGTTTGGCCCAGTTTCACGGGTAAAACTTACCTGAACCTAGTGTATTCATCAATTCAATACCTGCATGCCATGGGTTTGAATTTAGAGTTCATTTTACTTAACCTTGATTAATTTACATGTGTTTTACTTCATCAAATCACTTAATGATGGGAAGTTACAGTTTGGTGTACACACCGAGTGTAAGAAATTTTTACCCAGTTTCACCTGGCAGCCTGTTTAACTGCCAAGGTGGAACTGGTGAGCTCACGCTGAGTGTTGTTGTTGGAGTTTGAGCTTGGAAATCCAATGCACACATGTTACTCCTACGCCTTAACCACTCAGCCTTCCCTTGAAGACAACTTTAAGTTGTATACTTGTATTTGAGCAATGTAAATGGTACATGTTTATAATAAGGTTATGTAGTGCTTCTTAGACAAAGTACTTTTTGTTTTCCCAGTCCTTATAATGTATTTAATGGGTAACTGCTGTTGTGCTAAAGAAAAGTAGGTTTTTGTCTTCCTTAATATATCCCCAATTCAACCCAAGGTGGAATTTTGAGTTATTCTTGAGTGGTGAAAGCTGTAAATTGCAATCAAGAAGTTTGGCTCCATAACACCCAATGCTGCTGTGCTTTCTTGAAAAAGGGAAGACTTGGAAGTTTCTTGAAAGACATGGATCTACTTTTTCTAATCTGATGTTTTGAGTCTCTAAACTAAGATAGTATAGAATGTGGATGTCAAGGGAATAAGTTTTTTTACAAATCCTTTTTGTTTGTCTAGGCTTAAAAATATATTTGAAGGTCTCTGTTGTTTTGCTGAAAGAACCAAGTATCAATGAGCCATATCATCAGATTTGGTCCTTGCATTGGAGGATTATAATTTGATTTGATTTGGTTAGTGATAATTGTCACTATGGTACCAATCGAAAGGGAAGCCTGTCATTTGGGTTTGAAGGGAGAACTAGTTATGGTTTATGAAACTTTTGATATCAATGGACTGATACAACAGTGTAGGTGCAGATACAGTTTAGTAGTGATTATCCAATTTCGCCCTTGATGGAAGGTGACGTGTCTAATGCCATTAGAACTTTATTATTAAACTTCTGAAATGCCTGTTGTCGTTGGACTTGTATTTTGATGTGTAAAAGTAGATTTCTGGAGCAGCATACATCTACCTTATGGTAGTCAAGTCAAATTTGATTGCAAGCATAGTGAGAGACTTGGAAATTTATCCTCTTCCATTATTTATGTTTGTATTGCAGTCATGGGATAAAACCTCCATCTCTCTGACAGCTGGTTGTGATTTGTTCATGCGTTATGTAACAAGAACTTCAGCCTTGGAATATGAGGACTTTAATTCAGCCAAGTCTCGCCTTCTTGAACGTGCAGAGAAGTTTGGGGAAATATCTTATAAGGTACACTATGAAATTACTTAAAGGAAAAATATTAAGCATTTTAATCAAAGTTGCATAAAGTTTCCAAAAAAATTATTATGCAGGCTCGGAAGATAATTGCTATGCTCAGCCAAGAATTTATTTTTGATGGCTGCACCATTTTAGTACATGGCTTCTCCAGAGTGGTGTTTGAGGTTCTGAAAACAGCAGCTCAGAATAGGAAGAACTTTCGAGTTCTTTGCACTGGTTTGTGTAGAAACATTACATTTCTAGTTCATGTAACTATTGCTAGAGTTAGATAGTTCTATATGCTATCAATCATTAAGTGGCAGTTGTTTTCTCCCTTCTCAGCATGTATGTTCATATTTGTTAGGTAAGCCAGACGTGAATCGAAAAAGTTTCTTTCGTCAATTACTGGCTTAATAAGAGAACTTTTGTTTGTTGGTAAACCAGATAAAAGTCAATGATGTTTAGGACAGTTAATTACAAATAAGGAATAAAAGGAACTTTCTTTACTTTTGCTCATTTATTTATTTGTTTTGGTTACGGAGATCCACATGGAATTTTAGGATTCAAAACTTTTTCTGCAGTCCCCTGTCATAACGAATGTTATGCAATGGTTGATTTTTAAGTGTTCCTGATAATGATGAAAGGTGACATTTCATATGCTTTCATCTAGACCTTTTGAGAAGATGAGCGACTGTTTAATGGTGTCGCATGATAATTTGGATTCCATTATCTAAAATGCAGAGGGGAGGCCAGACAGGAGTGGGTTACGATTGTCTAATGAGCTAGCCAAGCTTGATGTTCCTGTGAAACTCTTGATAGATTCTGCCGTGGCATATAGCATGGATGAAGTTGACATGGTTTTTGTTGGGGCAGACGGTGTAGTTGAAAGTGGAGGCGTTATCAACATGATGGGAACCTACCAAATTGCTTTGGTAGCTAAGAGCATGAATAAACCAGTCTATGTAGCTGCTGAAAGCTACAAGGTAGGTTGAAAGTATGTTATTTGTTATTAAGGATTCCAAAGCACTTGTCTTAAGGAAGGATAGTTTAACTCGTGAACATACAGAAGGTTATGGGATTCTTTTGCTGCCTAACAAGTTATAATTTCTTCCAGTTTGCTCGTCTCTATCCACTGGACCAAAAAGATATGGTTCCAGCTTTACGTCCAATTGATTTTGGGGTGCCAATCCCGTCCAAGGTGGAGGTGGAAACTTCTGCTCGTGATTATACACCACCACAGTATCTAACACTGCTATTCACCGATTTGGGCGTTCTAACACCATCTGTAGTAAGTGATGAGCTTATTCAGCTATATTTATAGCCCCAATGAAGTCATTCTGTGGTAGGTAGCCCAACTAGTATTACATGTTGGAAGGAAATTTTGTTTTTGGTTCTCCCATGTCCTGAATCTTGGGGTAGTCTCTCCATTTAATTCACAGCTTTTTGACCTTTTTCAGATGTATTTACCCAAATATTGTACTCCTATTCTGTTTCTTAAGTTTACTTATCTTTTTGGTTATGGATTAAAAAAAGAATCATCAGACTATTCAGAGAAAATTCATTTTTTTTCCTCCCCAAATTTGGTTTTTGTGACAAGGTTCTCAAGAAATAGTCTCTCTACGTTTATGAGGTAGTGATAAGGTCTATGTACATTCTACCTCCCCAGACTCCACTTGTGGGATTCCACTAGGGTGGTTGTTTGAGTTGAACTAAGACAAAAAAAAAACACACTTGTTAATTATCAGTATTTTTGATGATATCTATAAAAAGGAAAATCTATTGGAAGGTACACATGAGTTTCCGACTAGTGATACTGCCCAAAATAAATTTCTATTCTATTAGTGTGATACTTAAATGAGAGAAATTTGTGCAATCATCTATTTCAAAATTTTGGGTTATTTTTATGTGTAGCTTACATAAATCTCATAGTTTTAAGAGCTAATTATATTTTGTACTTACTTTTTTTTCAAATTATAAAAATTGTTTAAAATTGATGGATTTCGAATACGTTCTCTAATATTGTCTGATTCACAATTTGTTCATACATTACCTTATTAGCTATTCCGATAAAAAAGGAAAAGATACAAATTAAATGTCAATTCCACCAATTAAGCAAAATAAACTGATACCAATATCTCCTAAATTGGTAACAGGTTCAAATAATTCAAATTTCAAATTTTTTTCTCATCTATTTATTTCGAATCGTAACAATTTTTCTTTATCCATTTTTTTCTTTTCATATGAATGATGTTTTATTTTTTAGTATTATGATTATCCAATTAGTCAAAAAAGAATGCATCTTTGACGGTGCAAAAAACTCAAAAAAAAGGATGAGTTGTTGATGGCTCCGGTAAGGAGCTTGAGTCAAGATCCATGAGTGATGCTATTATTAAAGTGAAAAGAAGTTATGAGAATTGATATAGAGCAAAGGAGAAAGTGTAGAATGATTTTCTTTTTTTTTTCTTTCAATAGATCATATTGTTGATTTATTTTTTTTTAATTTTTTGTTGTTCATCTTTGTAATACATATAGGTTGAGGTTTTTAATGTATGTAATTGTTTTTTAACTTAAATTAATATATAATTTCTTCTTTTCAATATTATGGTATGTTATTTTTTAGGATGAACAATGTATCGCGTTCAAATATTGGTTTTAATAGATAATCTTAATTTATTAAAATACAAATTAGTATGTATTAGGTGATACATAATTTTTACAAAATTCATTATCTTTTACTAACAAATTTATACACTTTTACTATTTAACTAGAAAGTTCTTTTCTGACGATGCACGTTAAAGGAATGTGAGTTTAAATTCAATATCTAATTATTTTGCAATATAATTCGAGTGCTTTTCTCGATTGGATATACATTAAATAAGTTTTTACTTCATTTTTATCACAAAATGGTTCGTGCAAAAAGAAACTCACACGATTTATGATCAATAAACTTAATATTGTTGATTGAACCAATAATATTGCTTTGATGATTATTGGATATATTACTGGTGAGGAATGATCATCATCGCTTGTTGGCATCGGTGGCCGAATCAATAACTTGACACTGCTTCAATTTTGGGCTCTCCATGTCAAAATATAAATTCACGCAAATAAATTTCGACAAAATCTAATGTTTAACCCTGTGCTTTATTTATATCATAGGAGAAGCACAATCTTATTGGAAATTGCGTCCTTAAATTGAATAGGTAATTTTTCATCGTTTGATGCTAATAATAGTATTCTCAGAATAAATACATGTATATTTTGAAATCGCCTGCTGTAATTTTGGCATGAGTTTTAAATTTACAACACGTCAAGCGTGTTCCATTACATAAATCTTCATATGGATTTAAATTTCGCAATAACATAATTGGACAATTTTTCTTCAAAGATAATATGTAAGGAGGCAAACCTGCATGATTCAAAGTATGAAGTGGATCTTTAAATTGAGTGTGATTGTCGGATTCAATCATCTCATCAATTCTCCTGGAAATTTATCGATGAGCATATTGTTGATTTCATTGACGAAATTATTTTTGGTTGTCAAAATTACACGAGAATATGCACAAAATGTAGTAGAATTAGCTAAAATCAAGTATGGATATGTTAATTTGATTAAATTATTCAAAGGCTCTTTTTCAGGGACAATGAATGAATTTGGAATTTCAATTTTGTTAGTTGATGTTACCCATTCTTAATAAGTAATCACAGAATGCAGGACGTATTTTTTCTAGTTTATTCCAGATGCTAGAATATAGCAAACTTTCGTTTACAAAAAATCTTGCCTTTTTCCACTTGCCACAACGGGGAGAGTTTGTCTGAAGTCGCCTCCGAAAACAACATTTTTTCCACCAAATAATACCATTGTATTCATAAGATCCTTTAGTAGCAAATCAAAAGCCTCAATCATTTTTTTATTTGCCATAGATGCTTCATCCCATATAACATAAGGCATTTGATAAGTGAGTGCCTCAGACATGCATTCTATTAAACTATTATCACAATGTAATAATCCTCTTTTCTCAGCAAATTCTCTGAATGTATTACAAAGTTGTCCATTTACCGTTAAAAGATCTGTCTACGTACCTGCATTAATAATAATCTAAGATAATATCGTTCTTCTTTTGTTGGATGGCATGTTACAACATGACCAACATCACAGCCTCCTCGTCTTTGACGTGCCCAAAATTTGTCATTTGAGGACCACACCAAGTATTGAGGAAATTCTCTATATAATAGATTCAATCTATAGCATTATAGAAGAACTCTGTTAACATGATTTTTTCATCATGAGATTATTTAATATTGTATTTATGTCCATGTTTTTTCTGAAAGATACAAATTGTTGTCCATCAAGATGTAGTTGAAGCCGGTAGACATTAGGAGACATTTCACTAATAGGAAATTGAAAGATACGTTATATAGCCTTTCGAGGTGATACCCATCTTGCAGATTGATATTCTTTTATTTCATCTATTTCTGTAGTTGTATCACTATTTTGTACCGAAAATGCAATCTTTCATGTCCTTTACAAATGTATTTATACAAGTACTTTACAACTTTAATGTATGAACAAATTTCAACATTTACCAAGCAAATATGGATTATATGGAACAACCCCCGAGTTATCTAAGTAATGTTGACAGTTTCACCCGTGTTGCATCTCCTATAATGGGGTAAGAATTTCCTTTTGATGTTTCTTCGGCAAAATTTTTCAGATATTTAAATTTGCTATATCCCTTTTTCCTCATACAAGAATTTGTTGGATTTAAACTACCACAAGGACCATGCATCATATGTTTAAGAACAAGCCTATGCAAATCTGGTTCATTTCTACAATCTGGTAATTCAGCACTAATAATTTCGTCATATGCCTCTGGTGTTAACAATTTATGCTCATTGCTTAATATAATAAGGAAATGAGCATGTGGTAAACCCCATTTTTGAAATTCCACAGTATACATAAAAGCAAGAACTTTTCCAAAGAGATTTTTCCTCAGTTCTTCTTCTTCTTCCTATTCTTCTCCTTCGTCGTCTTATTATTATTATTATTAGCATTTGTATTATGTTTAATATTATTATTCCTTTTCTTTGCATTATCTGGTGTATATGTGTTAGTTCATCATTGTTACTTACTGTCATGAGATATTCATTGTTAGTCGTACACGTTATTCCCTTACCTTACATTTCATTTTGTCATATCTAGTCTTTCTGCTTATGGGTTTTGAGCTGAGGGTTTTAGGAAACAGCCTCTCTACTTCTATGAGGTAGCGGTAAGGTCTGCGTACAATTTACCCTCTCCAGACCCCACTTGTGGGATATCACTGGGTATGTTGTTGTTGTTATCTATCTTTAACTCTTCTATTTTGGCTCTAAATACTCTACTGATTAAGTCTGGTGGATTTTGTGTTTCATCACTTGGTGCCAAATGCTCTTCTATTTCTGGCCAAAGATGGATTACATGTCATCGTTATAAATAAATCACGTTTTTCAAAGTATTGTACTAATGCAATAACATCCATATAATGCTAACGCATATCTCGAGGTCCTCCTATAAAAGAATCTGCTAAAAACGTCTGTTTCTCAATATAAGAAGCATCTCGTTCACTGAGCCTCAGAACATCAATGAGTCCCTGTAATACGTCCATTCTAAATAAATCTTGATTGAAGGAAATAGAATCTAATCTGAGTTTCTAATTTTATATATTCATCAACTAAATATTGTTGAAGTAATCTGTCTGTATGTAGAAGTTCATCTTCTTCATCATTCCTCATTTGAAATTTATAAGAATAATATTCTCGAACAGAAATAGTGTCTCTCTTCCTTTTTATTTTTAGAACTTGATCTTCCATATCAAGATATCTATCAATAGAGGCAAAATTTTTTATATTTGGTAGTTGCTTGGGCTTTTTGGGAATATTTCTATGGCCATGCAACTTTTGAATACCATAATGTCATCCGCTTTGTCCATATATAAATAATAAAGGGTATTGTAAAGGATCATAACAGCCAAAGTAGTAGTTAGCTCTTTGTGTTGTGTTGTTGTGAGTATAAATATGAATATGTGGCACATGAATAGAATCACGATCATTCTCATCTACCCATATTGCTGCAATTTCAGTAGAACTTGATAGATTGAAAACTCGTTAATCCAATCCGGAGTCACATTTGAGGGCGATATGATGATTTTGTAAATTAGGAATTTCAGATAAAGTTCGCAAAAATATTGAATATGGATTATCTTTTAGTATGTCTATGAGCTCTTCGACAATTAGTTTATCTACTTTATCAGAGCAAGCCATTCTGTTGGCAGCCTCATTGTCAGTATCATAAAAATATAGCTATAAGTTTCTAGGTTCTCTTCCGCCAGGATATAAGTCATCTATAAAATAATACGTTTTTTCCTTGAACTCTGAATGTGTATATACCATGGTTTCTCTTAGCTAAATCTTTGTCATAGGTGACTCCAAGTGATGTGAAAGCGAACAAATTGTTATACATACATTAGTACGTTCGGAAGTGTTTAGATTTTTCAGAAGCTCACGTATATAAATTTTTCAGTGCATCAGGCATTCTATGGGAACTCAGCCTAATTGTACCTCCAACACAACAAAATCTAGTTGGTTCATATACAAACTTTTTTGCCGAGCAAAATTCACAATTGCGAATCTTTTTTAATGGAATATAGTCGGAGCGCAATTGTATAAGATTAGTGGCATTTCTCTTATTCTTGATATTAACTGCAAATGTCGCTTAATCTTAACAAGGGAAAAATGGGAGGGGAAAAAGCAGTAATGCAGGTGCAGTTATATGTTCATACTAACCAGAAGGCAAAATATTTTTTAAAGTTGGCAGTGTGCACATAGCAAATGCAAAATCACAAACGATGAATATGGACTAAGAAGCTTACCTTTTTGGAAAGCTCTGCTTTCTAGAAGAACCAATCGGAGGAGTGACCAGCTTAGCTGCACTTTAGTTGTCATTAGTACCGCTAGATGTTTAGCCTAACATATTAAAGAGCATGTGAATAAGTATTAATTAGTTTTACAGATCAACTCAAAATCATTGTAACTTTGGGTAACTAACCTTCTTCATAAATGGAAGGAGGATTTCCCTCAGTAGAAGTAGGAAATTGAGGGAGCATTGTAAGCCTAGTACCTGTGTATATATGAAGCAACAATTACACAAAATATTGAAAACTTTTCGCTTGTACACAGAATTTAGAGGAGAACAAATTGTACAGCTAATATACTTATCTGTATTAGAGGGAGAAGATGAGCTTGGTGCAGAGTGAGCAGCCAACAAATATCTACGAAGACGCGTAATTGTTGCCTCCCTATGTTTGAGGTGTCGTTGCAGTAGAAGCGCGTTTTTTTTTCAGCTAACGACATATCATGATACATTTCATGTCGTTTGGCGTTCTTTTCATAATCCTCTTTCGCTGTGCGGGGATGTCTTTTTCTTTGATCAGGATGCATTGAAACAGAACAGTTATTTTCTGCAGTTTCATGAGCAAATAAAGTATTGGTATATAAAATAGTTCCTATTGCACTTTTCTATTTAGAAGAAGTAAATAAACATTATTGTTAATTTACATTAAATGATGTCAATATCCTAAGTCCATGGTGGAAGACTGGATTTTTTTTTTTTTAAGGAATGAAGAATTCAAGGCAGAAACAAAACTCTCTGGTCACTCATCAAATTAAAATAAAATTAAATAAAAAACTTTTCATTTGATCCCTAGAATCTCTGTTCAATAAAGTTAGGATGCCTAATAATTTTTCTGTGACGATACAAATTAAACCTAGGAAATTCCCCAAAAAACTATTTCCTACTATCAAGCTGGCCTTTGGGCAATGATTTTATCCACAAAGCATAAAAAGAAAATCACAGAGAAGATTAAAATACCCGTTTCAAGAAATGAGCCAACCCAAACGAAATTCGTAGGGAACTTGAAGAAATTCAAGCAAAGGAGAGAGAAAGTGTGAACCGGTTCCAAGAAAAATCCGTTGAAAACTTCAACATATTCGAGCTAAGAAGACAAGAAGCATGAACCAGTTCGAAGAAATGAGCAAATCTAAACGAAATCTGTAGAAAACCTCAAGAAATTCGAGGAAACACGAACCTGGCTAAAGCGGATTCGGCAATTACTTGGAAGAAGAGAGAAAGCATGAACTTGGCTAGAGCTTTTTTGGTAGCTTTGCTGAGTCTACTGAAAGGGGAAAATCACTTTTGGAGGAACATATGGCTTTGAAGGAAAGCATGCGTGTCAACCGTAGAAGTGGTAAAATTATTTTAAAAAATATTTAATCTTTTCTTATAATGCATGGACAAGTACAACATTAATTTCATAATCTAGAGTGTGTTTCGTATAGAGGAAAATATTTTTTTTTTTTCATATTTGGTTAAATTAAATATTTTAAAAAATATTTTTTAAATTAATTTATTTTAAAGAAAATGACTTTCTTCCAAAAGTTAAGGAAAATATTTTTCAAAAATTCTTATTTCAATTTTAATTAATTTTTTTTATTTCATCCACATTACAATCCCCCTCCTTAAATTTTTTTCTAAATAAAATAAGATTAAAAATTTATTTTCTAAAAAAAATTACATTTTAAAAATTTTATTTTTTTCACATATTTCTATTCTGAATCACTCAATTCTCCCTCACTCCTCCCCCTCCCACTCTCCCCCCCGACCCCTCAAAAAAATTAAAAATTTATTTTTACAAAAATTTAAAATTAATTTTTTTAAATTTTT
>JAABOM020000012.1:18393036-18408888 GCA_011800125.2 Solanum clarkiae | reverse complement strand
TTTTTAATTTACTATGTTTTATATAGTCAGTATAAAAAAATATAATTTAATTATGTACTAAAATATTTAAAAAATAAATAAAATAAGTAAAACTTAGCAAAAGTGAGTCAAGTTAGGCGTTGACCCATTTTATAACTCATTGCTCGACCCATTTTATAACTCATTACTAAGATTCAAACAATTCGGATTGAGCAATCAATTAATTATTCACTTTTCATTTATTCAATAACCAAAATTAAATAGGGATATATAGCTCGGAGGCATAGAACAAAAATTCTTTTATTTGCATCAAACTTTCAAGAAGCTCATTCAAAGTTTGATCTATTTGTTATCTTAACCAATTGTAACTCACATAAATATAATTCAACCGGCTCATTTGCAACCCCTAAATTTTGCCCAATTTGTTTTTCTTTTGTATTTTAAACTTGTAAAAACACTAAATTCTAATTTTATTTTACTTGTGTAAATTTTTTTTCCACGAATTTTTGGAAGAATTTTCTCTTGCTTTTCTGCATGATTAATTAAACTCATTCTCTAAGCTAAATTAGAGAAATCATCGGCTGAATTGCTTTATCGACTTCTTATGAACATTTCTAGTTCTGGGTTTCTTATTCCAATTTTGTTCTTAGAATATTGAGAGCAAAAAGAGTATATAGATGAACTAATTATTTTATTTAAAATCAAAATTAATTGTACTTTTTCTTTCCCATTTTTGGAATTGGTTCGTTCTTGAGTGTTTTTGTTACTCTAAACCCAATTTCTAATTTTTTTTCCCTTTTCTTGGCTGTTGATTTAATAATTTAACAGCTAAGAAGATGTGAAAAAAAAAATCTCTTAAATCACACGAACGTTTAACTTTCCGTATTCTGTTTTTTTCCATATAATATTAGTTGTAAATTTTATACGGATTAGGGTTTGTATTCTTTTCCTCTATTTGCCTTTTCATTCGTGGTGGGTGGATTCAGAGCTATGTACAAACTGGTGAGTACCTTTTTGCTTGTGTTTTTGGGTTTTTTTTTTCTGGGTCATCTGATTGTTCGTTGATTTTATCTGCCTTTGGGATTTGGGGTTGTGTTTGACATCAAAATCTTGAGTTTTTTTCAAGTGGGTATGTGTAATTTGGGGTTATTTTGAGATCAAAATCTAGATTTTTAAGTGGGGTGTGGGTAAATTTGTGAATTAGGTTGTCATTGGGACTAAAGACTTGATTTTGAAGTGGTTATAGGTAATTTTTTTGATTGGGGGTGGGGTGGAGTGGTTATATATGAGATTAATATGTTGCAGTTTTCTTGCTAGCTTCATTTGGTTTATGCATGTGTTAGAAGGTTTGGTGTTTTTGTTCTTTTGGGCATTTTTATATGTTCTTACCTGTATAGTGGGTTTTTTTCTCCTTGCAGGGTTTGATAAAGAGATAAGGTTCAGGGTATAAGATTTTCTTTGTAGGTTTGAAATAGTTTTAGAAAAGGAAAGCGAGGTTAACACGATGTTTAATTGCCAAGGAGCTTCCAGACAAAGTTGCAGTCTTCTTGCAGTGTTATGTGGGAGAACTGCTGAATATGATCAGAAGAAAGATGTACTTGATGGTAAGCCAAGATATTGCTTCCCGGAGATTGTATCTTCAGGACGTTTGGAGGTAGGTATCATTCTTAATTGCTTTTGTATCTAATTTAACATGTTCCAGGTTGATACTTCTCAGTAGCAAGGTTCATCATCAGCTTGGCGTATGAGCTGGTTTCTTATGTCCATTACAATTTGCTAAATGTAGGTGCAAGTGTTGAAAAATCCCAGTACTGATGAATTTCATAAAGTTTTAGATTCATGGCAGCCAAATATTGTATATTTGCAAGGAGAACATCTTTCGAATGATGAAGTTGGTTCACTTGTTTGGGGAGGTGTTGATTTGTCTTCTGCGGAGGCCATTTCTGGACTTTTTAGTAGCACACTGCCAACTGCTGTATGTAACTTTCTTTCCTTTGTTCTCTCAGGAGAATTTGTGCTAGTAATGCCTTTCCTTGCATCTCCCTTTGTCGGTTGTTTGAAGGATTTTTTCCCTCGATGTCTTAAGGATTTTATTAATGCGTTAACTATTAAACAATTCATGCGTTAATTATTTCTGCAGCTATTGCCAAGTCGCTGGATTTTAATATATTGTGCCAAAGGGTTTAGATTCAGATTATAAGATAATTTGTAGGCTTTTTAGGTTTGCATTGTTTCACTTAATTTCATAAATATGATCCAGTCAGTTCTTTTGCAGAATCATGCTCTTTAGCCATAAAAAGTGCATGGTTATTATTTGGGAGAATCAAGTTTTGTGATAATTTAGCATTTAGCATTACTTCACTGAAGGTTGTTATTGTGCTAATGTTTTCAGTTTAGTGGTTGAGATCATGAAATTAAAGATTGTTGTATTTTAGTCTCTTTCACGTATGGATGTTTGTCCAACAATATGTTGGTCTGTGGCTTGCTTCCAGATTGGTGTTTGTTCTTCTACTTGTAATGTAAATGATACAGCTTCTATTGTTGTAGTAAAATAGACTTCAAGGTGATTACTTATTAAAAGGTAGAGTTCAAGCTGATGATTTCTTTAAAATACCTAATAATCAGTAATGCCTTGTCTGAGATATGGCTTAGGAATAAGTACCAAGCCACCTTTTAGTTGTTAAGTCAAGTTAAGTTGTATTCTGCTGAAGATTCAATTATTTTGAAGTGTTCCTATGGTTGTATTATACTTGCACTATTAGGATGGAAATTACATTAGTGTTAGTTCTGTTGTTTACTTGTTGATCCAATTGTAGGTCTATTTGGAACTCCCAAATGGAGAAAAATTGGCTGAAGCTCTTCATGCTAAGGTGAGAGATTACCTATATCGCTACATCAGTTGATGATCTGGTCAAATATTCTCATTTAAACTTATGGTTTCTTTTGGCTCCACTCCTGTGCTCATTTTTTCAGGGAATTCCTTATGTGATGTACTGGAAGAGTGTATTTTCCTGCTATGCAGCATCCCATTTTCGACATGCATTTTTATGTGTGGCACAGAGGTATTCTTAGTGGTGACTCTTATGTATAGTGATGTGTTGCATTATTCTGGACTTACCATATATTAATTGCTTGTACTTTCCTTTTGGTGTATATTCTTTGTGCTAGAGAACAGCAGATGTATTCTTACAGCTGACTTCAATAATATGGCTGTGTTTGTATTCCTTTTAGAAAACTATCTGGATTTATACATTCCCATTAAGCTATTTCTTATTGGCGTTTTTTGTCAGTATCAAATTTTCCATTTTAATCCTTTTCCATGTCTGCTATATTTGACTAAGATCTACATTGCATTCTGGTCTAGTTTGATGGTGGCTCAGTGGTAGAATTCATAGAGCTTTTCATATTCATTTTTGTGGCATTCTTGACCTTCTATTCTTCTTGAGTGTTGTGATGTCAAATTTAATTGCAGTCAAGAATGTAGTGGGTGATTGGATTGACTTATTGTAGTGGCTTTTGGCTTTTAAGCTCTTTTTTAGTTTTTGAAGTATTCGTAACTCAAAAAGTGCTTAAAAGCACTTTTTTTAGTTTGAAAAAGTATCAACAGGTCCAAGAGCCAAAAGTTTGGTGTTGCCAACTTATGGCTCTTATCTTTTAACTTATAAGCCACTTAAAAAAAGCCAATCCAAACACCCCTGTAGTTTGGGGATTGTCAAGATTATCAGCAGACTTTACAGCAAAGGGATGCCTTCTTTAGAGGCTTACATCAGATAATAGTACTAGCTACTTTTAGATCAGCTGATCATGCGGTTGATTTTTTACCCACATTGCATTGCAGGAGAGTCAACTATAATGAAATTTATACATGATTTTATATCTTTATGGTTTGATGTAAGGAATTGATTCAAGAGGTCTACTTGTCTTCTGCAGTTCAACTTGTCATGTTTGGGATGCTTTCCAACTTGCACATGCATCCTTCAGGCTTTACTGTGTCCGAAACAACCTTGTTCTCCCTGAGATGAGTCAGAAGGACAGTGATAATGTGGGTCCTCACCTGCTTGGTGATCTTCCAAACATTGATGTCCCTCCACTTGAGGCAGGTCCTGAAGATGATGAAGAAAGCAATTCTGATGCTCTCCCTTCCATAAAGATCTATGATGATGATGTGATCATGAGGTTTCTTGTTTGTGGATTGCCATACTTGTTGGTATGGGATTGGTTTCATGCACTCTTTCTATTCGGATGGACGTGGCATAATTCCCTTTTTTATATTAAAAAGTTGATTGCAAAAATTGAATTCATTAATCAATATAACATTTTAATGAGGATTCATATAGCTTGCTCCAACTTGTTTGGGGCTGAGACGTAATTGTTGTTGTAATCAATCCAAGTCTGAAGAATAATCATGACCTTTCTTTACGAAATCCTATGTGAACAAGCCTCAAAAGTTGAATTAATTTGTCTGTGTTACAACTGCAATATGTTTTCAAGCTGTTTGACAACAATGTGATAATTTCTTTATGAATTAAACTCTTCAAACTTGATCTAAACGATCAAATCAACTCTCTTGAGCAACTAAAACAAAAATAAAATAGATTAATTAGCTATCGCTACAAATGCAATATGTTAGTCAGACCTACTCTTTATTCTTTATGCACTTAATTTATGACTGAAGATATACAACTTACATGTAATATACTCTTCATTCGTTGTCTTTTAAGTTGTCTCATGTTATGTTCGGAACTAATTGTAGACATCACTTATGTTATGAGTGGCTTCTTGTGTTCAGGATGAATCCTTGGTGGGATCTTTAGCTGATGGTCTAAATGCCCTCTTAAACATAGAAGTAAGTTACACCAAAACTTTCTTCTTTTTATCACCTTGTGAGACATATTTTCAATTCTTGAAGTAACGGAAGCAATGCTTATGATATATACTAAAACTACTTAATATGATGATCATTTGGCACAATCTTCTTTACTCGAGCTGCTCGGACTTGTCCTCTTTTTGGCTTCTTTCCATTTGACTGAGTGGTTGCTTGGTAAAGTGTATAATAATAGTGCAGAATAGGGTGTCTTAGTAATGATGCGAAGATTATTTCGTATACACTGGTTGGTTTGATGTATTAAAAATAACTTGCATTCCAATTTCTAAAAAAAAAAAAAATTGTTTACAAAAATAGTTGAGGTGTGTGCAAACTTATCTGAATGCCACCGTTGTCGCACCAAACAAGTAAGAAATGTTGATAGTCTAAACCTTAAAGAAATGTTTATGAGTTGATGAAGATTTCTTAAAATGATATAATGATAGATCTCTTCAACGTTGTGGGTAAATGGACATGAAGAAGAGTAAAGGCACATTTGGAGAGATGCCTTGGATTAGGATTTTGGGTTTGAATGGAGTCACAGTACTCGTGTTTGTTTGGCCAAGTTATTAGTTGGTCAAAATAGAAAAGAGTGTATTGAGGAGGAGCAATTATACTATCTAATTTTTAAGAGGGAGGTGAGAATTGGTAGAAATTACATTTTGTAACTATATTTCAAAGTTACCTTTTAATTTTTTAGTTCATTTTTATGCTATCCCGTGCTTTTTTCCACGCTGTATTTTCGTCAACAAAGTAGGAGTATATGTTCTAGAAAAAGTACTTTCACATTTCATGTCTACCTTTAAGACATTTTTAATTTTCGAATGAAACAATTATAAATTTATTGATGAAAAAGAATTATAAATTTAGATTGCAGTCACATGTTTTGGCTAAAAAAATCTAAATTTGCAATTGGATTTTTCCTAAAATTATTTTGTGAGACACACACAATGTTGTGGATTAGTGGTGAATGAAGTGACTAAGAACTTTAGAAACGAGGCTTAAATCCCAGCCAAGACAAAACTCTAGGAGATTTCTTCTGCATCTACAAAAGTTTTGGTGCGTAGACTTACCCCTTGTTTGTCTTGATGGGAGCTACCAAATAGCCTGAGGAGTAGCCGAGGTTCTCACAAGTCACAAGCTTGCCTAGGTATCACTTTATTCAAAAAAAGTTCCTGTGAGAAGCTATCTATTATTTGCCTTATACTAATTTAAAATACTTATATAAAAAGATATTTATTTTAAAATATATCATACTATGAAGCTGTTAGTCATACTATAAAGGTTTGAGAAAGGTTGATGGAGATGAGATGTGATTTGTGCCGTGACGCTTGACTACAAAGGTCATTCACCTCGTAAGGAGTTTGGTGGAATAATATAGGGAGCGGAAGAATGACTTACACATTGTGTTTATCAACTTAGAATAACCTTACAACAAAGTCTTCAGTGAGGTTATTGGAGTTGCTTGGAGGATAGAGGTGTAACTGTGGCATACATTAGGTCAATTAAGGACATATATGATGGAGACAAGACTTGGGTAAGAACAATAGGAAGAGCCACAAAGCACTTTACTATTTTGATGGGGTTGCACCAAGGATCAACAATTTATTCTGTTTTTATTTGCCTTGGTGATGAATATATTGATGTGGAAAATTCAAAGTGAGGTGATGGTGTATGTTATTTGCGGATGATGTAGTTTTGATTGATGAGAATCGCAACAGAGTTAACACGAAAACAAGAGGTTTATAGGCATCTGTTAGAATCTAATGGTTTCAGGTTGAGCAGGATAAGAAATAACACTTGGAGTGCAAGTTCAATGTTGTGGTGCATGAGGCTGGGTGGAGGTGAGACTTGATATACATACCATTCAAATGAGAGAAAATTTTAGTATCTTAGGTCTATTATCCAAGGAAATGGAGATATTGAGAGGATGCCACTCACTGTGCTGGTGCAGGTTGGATGAAATAGAGATTTGCATCTAGCATTTTGCATGATAAGGTTGTGCCACCAAAATTTAAAGGCAAGTTCTACAAAGTGGTGGTTAGACTAGCTTTGTCGTATGAGGTGGAGTGGGGGCTGATCAAGAAACTCACACATCAGGAAATGAAAGTGATCAAGATGAGGATGCTACGATAGATGTGTAGTATAATACTAAAGGAGATATGGTTAAAAATGAGGATATCCGAGACAAGGTGGAGTGAATTTGGTAAGACAAGATGCAGGGCAGTGATGGTGAGATGGTTCAAACATGTGATGAGTAGATGAACAGATACCCTAGTGCGAAGGTGTGAGAGATTGGCTATGGATGGGTTTATGAGACGTAGAGGTAAACCAAAGAAGTATTGGAGAGAAGTATTAGAAAGGAATGACTTAGTTGTAGCTTACCGAGGTCATGTCCTTAAATAAGGAGGTGTGAAGGACATAGATTACTGTAGAAGGGTGTCCATACTAGTAGGTAGGAATATGTTGACTTGTTGTCCATTCTAGTAGTCGTAGTATTACTTTTGTTTCTTGTTCTTTGATTTTTGTTATTATATGTTGTTTCATGTAGTTTGATACTTTGATTATAGTATTATTTTGTCGTACTCTGTTGCTACTATCTATTGGTTTATTACTAGCTGTCGTTTTGTTTATTTCCATTACTTTTTTTTTTTGAAATTAGTAATGTTATATTCCTCAGCATTAAGGGTATGCTGGCGACCTCCAAAAAATTAGTACATGGCAAGATCAGGAAGGCTAATTACAAGGATCCTAGCATATCTACTAGTTGTTCTACCTCCTCTATACATTCCTGTTTAAACCAAAAATACAAATATGCAATGCAATTCTCTTTTAACTTTTTGTATGCAGTTTAATTTGTTCTCGTAGCATCTCCCATTCCTTTCCTTCCATATTGACCACCATATGCAAGCTGGAATCATTCTCCACCACTGCTTCTGACTTTTACTTCCTCCTTTCCTGATCCAGCAACTCAGTAGGTCAGCAGTATGCTCTGGCATCGTCCAGCTGTTACCAGTGAGGCTCAAAAACAGAGATCATAGTTGATGTGTGACTCTGCAATGTAGAAAAAGATGGTTGTTGGTCTCACTTGTTTCATTGCATAGAAAACACCTTGGTACTAGTTGTGCACCTTTCCTCTGCAATACCTCTTGAGTCAGACATGCCCTCTTAGCAACCAGCCAAACAAAACATTTGATCTTAGTTGGTGCTTGGCTTGTTCATACTTGCTTCCAGGTAGCCAACGACCTTACTGATTTCCAAGTTCCTTCCTGTAAAGCTTGTTAACTGTGAACCTTCCATCCTCAGAGTGTTTCCATAAGACTGTGTCTGGCCTTGCTACCAAACCTTGACACTCACTGATTGCATGTAGCAATTGTGCCACCCTATCTATTTCCCAATCATTGAAGTGTCTCCTGAAAGATATGTCCCATCCACTAGACCAGCACTCAGCTAGAGTGGGATATCAGGATTGCTACAGAAAGAAAATAAGTCGGGGAAGGATTGCATTAATGCCTCCTCTCTTACCCAAACATCTTTCCAGAATAGGATTTTAACTCCATTTCCTATTCTGAGTTTGACGTTTCCTGCTAATTTGTCCCAGAAGGATCTTATTGTTCTCCGTGCTGAAACTCCATATGGTATAGCGACCTCATTACTTTTTTTTTCTAGATTGTTTTTTTCTCTAGCTTAGGGTCTATCAAAAACAACCACTCTACCTCTGAGGTAGAGGTTGGGTCTGCATGCACTTTATCCTTACCAAACCCCACTTTTTGGGCTATCTGCTGTTGTATTATGGGCTGTTGTTTTCTTTATTATTACTTCTTCGTCTAGATTGTTTTTATCTTGAGCTCTAAGGGTCTATCGAAAACAACCGCTCTACTTGAGGTAGAGATCAGGTCTGCATACATTCCACCCTTACCAAACCCCACTTTGTGGGACAACACTTGGTATCTTGTATTATTTAAAATATATGGTACTTTCTTCGTTTCAATTTGTTTATCCTACTTTCGCTTTTAGTGCGTTTCAAAAAGAAAAGCTCTTTCATTTTTGCAGCTTTTTAATTCTAACTTTTCATATGACATATTTAAGATAATCTCACATATTTAAGACCATGAGATTAGAAGGTATTTTGGTACATTTTACATATCTACAATTTTACACCATAAGTTTTAAAAGTTTCTTTGCTTAAACACCATGTCAAGTCAAAATCAGGCAAACAAATTGAAATAGAGGGAGTCATAAATTATTTTTAATTATGATTAGATACACATTAATTATTATGTGAATAAAGCTTATTTACGGTTCATATTTTTACTTTTTATATTATTTTAAATTTAAATTATATGGCTTTGTAATTACCACTTGTGAAACACAAGCATGATGTTGAATTACTTAGTAATTACATGACAAACAAAAAATCTCTTTGTATTTACTAGCGATGCGATTACTAGGCTGCGTAAATGTTACCTTATTAATTACACAACCTAACAATTACACTGGCTTCCCATATGCGTCCTTTTTATATCTTTTGCATGTCAAGTGAAGAATGAGAATGTAGCATTCGTGAAATCACTAAATATTTTCTAGGTAAGACGTGATAGAGTACTGAAAAAACTGCTTGTCTTTTCCAGATGCGAGGGAGTAAGCTGCATAACCGGGTCAGGTATTTCTCAGCTTGGATCTTGTGGAGCAGTAAAAATTTATTTTCCCGACCTGCTTCATGGAGTAGCTATTTTCCATTTCTAAAATTTGATTTTGAAATAGCATCTTAAAATTTGATCCACCTGTTGGTTGCATCTTTAAGACAAGGAAACTTACATTTTCATATCTGATTACTTTCATTTATTCTATGAGGAATCTCTGCAGATTTGCCTATTTTTCTTCTGGTTGTCTTTCACCAAGACATCAGCAATATTCACTTCCCTGATTAAATTCTCTGCTCATGTGCTGCTCTCTTGTCAAACTTTCGTTTCCCTAATGTTAGCTGCTCTGTGATACAGTGCCCTTCCACCACCTCTTCAGGCTGGTTCATTTTCACGTGGTGTTGTGACTATGCGGTGTGATCTGTCAACCAGTAGTTCTGCTCATATTTCACTTCTAGTTTCAGGCAGTGCTCAAACATGTTTTGATGATCTGGTAATTTTAGTAAAATGTCCATGTATAAGCTAATGAATTTAATCTCCCTCTGACGACAGATTGGGTAATGTATATTTCCCTGTTAATTTTCAGTTATTAGAGAATCACATAAAAAGTGAAGTCATTGAAAATAGTACACTGGTTCATGTACTGTCAAATGATGAGGAAAATAGACCACCTATATCTGCGCCTCGGAGATCAATGTCTGTGGCTTGTGGAGCAGAAGTATTTGAAGTTTGCATGAAGGTTCCGATGTGGGCTTCACAGGTCCTTTATTTTCACCCCTCTTGTTTCTCTTTTTTGTTCCCTCGAATTATTTTGAGAGATACCCCGAAAGAAGGAAGAGGTGAATCCAATCAATTTGGCTCAAGCTTTTCTTTGAACGTAATGGCTGATTTAATCAGTATATGTGCATCCTTTAAAGAAAAAATCAGGTTTATGTGCTTGTACTAGGTCTAGCAACTCTCCTCTTCATATCTTGTACTTGCAAAGTTTGCCTTTTGATTAGTATGTTAGTGGATGGGTCTAAACATTTGATAGTGGGTATCCAGGCTTTCTTTTAATGTAATGGTTGATCTTGTCATTGTTGTTGTTCTTTTGAGTTCCCTGGTCACCTTTTCATATTTGTTCCATCAAAGGATTGTGTGCTGAACCCAGGATCACTATTAGTTAATCATATGTTCATTAGTTCAGGAAACAAAAGCTTATTCATGCTTTCATAGTTGATGGTCTTTACCACATGCTTTAGGTTTTAGTTAGTCCTTTATAATTTTGTTCTTCATGTTCGATTATTTTCAGGTTTTGAGACAATTGGCTCCTGATGTTTCATATCGTAGTTTAGTTGCACTTGGCATTGCTAGCATTCAGGGACTAGCTGTAGCTTCTTTTGAAAAAGATGATGCTCAGCGACTTCTTTTCTTCTGCACAAAGCAAGGGAAGGATGGGTCTTTTGGCAATTTTAAGATTGGCAATCCTCCAGCATGGTTAAGACCGCCGGCTCCTAGTAGAAAGAGATCTAATTTATATCAGGGAACAAGTTATATTTGCCAAAATGGGTTAACACCTGGAAATCATGTAGTTGTGAAAGAAGAGACGGAACGTCGATTAGGGAATGGTGTTGCAACACCTCTGATGACTGCTAGACAAAAACTCAAAGTTGCTGCTATGAGGCCCATTCCTCATGTTCGTCACCAGAAAATGCTACCGTTTTCACGAATTTCAGAGCTGGAGAGCCTTGATGGGAACCAGGTGAAAACTAATCTACCCGTCATTCCTTCTTCAACTAAGGGTAGTAATGTTGGAGTAACTCCTGTTACCCATCGGAAATCAGCATCAAGCTCACATCAGGCTAAGCAAATTATATCCTTGAATCCTCTTCCACTGAAGAAACATGGTTGTGGGCGCAGCCCAATACATGTGTGTTCTGAGGTAAGATAAATTTTCCTTTCATATATAATTTTCTCTCTCTCTCTCACTCTCTCTCTCTCTCTCTCTCTCTCTCCCTCTCTCTTTTTTGGGTTAAAGTGTGTTTTCATTCATAACATGGACAGAAGACTACACAAGGGGTATACCAAAAGGTAAAGAATCTACAACAAAATACGATTCTCTACAAACTTGACCCAATCATCTATACTACATGGGACTTTTCATGTGCACCAAAAGAAGAAAATAAACGTAATGGAGACTACTCCTCAGCTGAGAGAAACCTGATTCAACTCCTTCACACACTCCTATTTCTCTCTCAACCACATTAATCAAGAGAGACCATGTTTCAAGCCCTACATCTTCTCCTGCTCATCTGGCTGAACATCAACTCTTCCACATTATTTTTGGCATTGCCATGGAGTACCAAACCACCTAAACTTATCCCACCATAGACTCATGGTAAACCCACAAGTAGAAGATGATGGTCCACGTCCTCGCTGGCCTCCTTGCACATGTAACATCAGCTGATGGAGATAACCTTCTGCTTTCTAAGATCCTTTCATATATATATTTTCATGCATGACTTTGCTTGAGGAATCTGATTACTGCAGTGGATGATGTCAATTATCTGCTCTTTACCTCTTTAACTTGAATTATTGTACGTAGACAGAATGCTACAACAACAACAAACATATCCGGTGAAATCCCACAAATGGGGTCTGGGGAGGGTAGAATGTACGCAGACCTTACCACTGCCTCGTAGAGGTAGAGAGGTTGTTTCTTGGGAACTCTCGTCTCAAAAACCCATAAGCAGAATAAACTAGATATGGGAAAAGGAAAGGAAAAGAAAGAGAACAAAAAGGGCGACTAATAAGGAAAAACACATGATATTATGTAAAATACGATAAAATTAACATATCAAGATGGAAAGTGACAACACAAGATATACAGGCAATGTAAATACGCTAAGAGAAGACAAATATAGGATTAATAATAACAACATACGATGTGAAGACATCACTACTACTAACCTACTATATCACAAAGTCAGTTAACGACCTACCCTTACTAACCTATTAGCCCTCTACTCTAGTACTCAACCTCCACTTTTTCCTATCTAAGGTCATGTCCTCGGTGAGATGAAGTTTTGCCATATCTTGTCTAATCACTTCCCTCCAATACTTCTTCGGTCTACCTCTACCCCTACGCGTATCTCCTAAATCCAACCTTTCGCACCTCCTAACAGGACCCTCAATAAATTATTATACAGAACACTGTATAATAATAATTAATTTCAGAACAATAAAGCTTATTTTACATGCTCTAAGAAAAATAGGTGTTGGGGATTTCAGACATTGGATTTGCGAAGCTTGTCATCATTCAATGGTAATTTGCAATATTCTTTCTAGGATATGTGGTCATTGTGATGTATAGGGGCCTTACAGGATTTTTTGTTCAAAAGGATTGCCTTTTTTGAACTTCGTGTAGTTCTTTTAGATGTGAATGTGTTGGCACAAACTTAATGGAATCAATTTATTTAGTTTGCATTACCTGATAGGAGGTTTTCTTTTGAACCAGGTGCTTTCAGAATACATTTTACTCCTCGAATGCGTCTTCTCACTTGACTCTACTGGTTGGTTTATAACATGGATGACTGTAATCATTTTTTCCCTCTTTTCTGCCAACCTATTTACAGGAGGAATTTCTGAAAGATGTAATGCAGTTTTTAATTCTTCGTGGACATACTCGTCTCATTCCTCAAGGTGGCATTGCTGAGTTTCCGGATGCTATTCTCAATGCCAAACGCCTTGACCTCTTTAACTTGTATAGGGAGGTCAGCTTTCTTGTCTTTGTGCTTATTAAGGACATTGCAGAAATCTGCAGAGGGTTTAGAACAATATTTTTTATATTCCCTTGCAGAAAAAATGACAAGATTATCAAACTTTGTTCTAATTTCTATATTAAATGTTCGTCAGGTAGTCTCAAGGGGTGGGTTTCATGTTGGCAATGGCATCAATTGGAAAGGGCAAGTTTTTTCAAAGATGCGAAATCACACAGTAACCAACAGGATGACTGTAAGGCATCTACTCAGCCTGTTCCTATTCCAAAAACAATTTTTCGACAAAGCATGTTTCTCTCTCTGAACCTGGTTGAAAGAACTGCATGTTTGTTTATGTTTGAAAGTTTTTGCGGATGCTTATACTTGCCGCGTGAGAGCAGTTACATGAGGATTTTTTACTTCTGATTTTTCTGTCCCCTTTTTATGTATACTTGCAGAAACTTGAACAGCTCTTTTAACAAACTAGTTTCTTGAACCAGGGTGTCGGGAATACACTTAAAAGACATTATGAAACTTACCTTTTGGAGTATGAATTGGCTCATGATGATGTGGATGGAGAGTGCTGCTTGTTATGTCACAGGTCTATTCTCGTTTGTTTTATCATAAATGCTGCTAGGTATCAAAGGTGTAATATGGGTTGCCTAACATGATTTTTCCTTATGTCCTCCAGTAGCGCTGCTGGAGATTGGGTTAACTGTGGGATTTGTGGTGAGTGGGCACATTTTGGCTGTGATAGACGACCAGGTCTTGGCGCCTTCAAGGTACGTCTTTCATTCTTTGATCTCCATAACCAACCTCTTTCATCTCTTAGTATTCTACGAGGAGTTATTGGTGTGAAGTATGGGACTCTTTCTTGTTGCAGGACTATGCAAAGACAGATGGACTGGAATACATATGTCCGCAATGCAGTGTTACAAATTTTAAAAAGAAGGTGCCGAGAAGTACAAATGGATATTCCTGAACCCAACCCTGATGGCTTTAGCAGCACCAATCCCAATTGATCATATACATGTTTCTCTTATAACATCAACTGTGTTTTTGCAGAGAAATTAGTTTAGTTAAAGCTTGTATTACTTAGGGCATTAGCTTCTTGTGTTCTGGACAAACAGAGAAGGATTGAACAGAAGTAAAAAGGCAAAAGAAGTTTGGAAGGCGCCAGGCGGCAACTAGGAGTGCTGCTACTCTTACTAGGAGGAAGAATTGTAGAGATAGGGGCAGAGGCTCATGGCCAGGCTTTGTAATATATAATCCTCTCTGAGGATAATGGCATTTTGTAGCTTGGTTGGTGGAATTCATTATTTTGCTAAAATTTCACACATCTATTTCTCTGTCTTCTTTTTTTCCATCTTGCACTTTCTTTTTTACTCTATTTTTCTAGCCTGCCAGTCCGAGAATTTTAATAGCTTAGTTGGTTTCGTCACCTAAACTTTCACCAACAAGGTATGTGTTCGATTCACTACTTTATAATTTTAAAAAGAAGTTGAAGAAATTAGTAGAAACTTGCTGAAAACTCGCTGTTTTGCTGTTACTCCTTTTCAAGAGTTAAATTTTGAAAATCATGTTTGCCTATAAAATTTTGAAGTTAAACTTGGAAATATTAAAAATATGAAAACTTGTTCTCATTTCAAATTTATTGAGAAAATTTTAAAAGCATAAATTCAATTTTTATTTTTTTGTCCTTCCAAATTTTACAATATTGTTCATTGTATTTGATATCAATTTTATCTCATGTATTTCATATCAATTTTATCGCTGTATATTTAGATGGTAGAGCTCACCAAGTAGATTTCACTATATATGTTTTTTTAGTCGTATCATATTTGTGCATTAGATAAATATATATATGTATTTAGTATAAAAAATGCACTAATATATTTATTAGTGTATTCGTGCATAAAGAGAGAGCACAAGGAATGTTTTTTCATCGCATTGCATTTTTTGCATTAGATCCATGTATTTTGTATAAAATATACATGTATTTAATATAAAAAATGCACTAATATATTTATTAGTGTATTCGTGGATAAAGAGAGATGAATATCATATTTCTTTAGGAGCAAGTAATAAGACAATTTTTAAAACCCCCTTAGATGTTTTTCTTCTTGTAACCTGGTTCACAAGTTATCATTATATTATATTCAATTTAAATTGTTAGTTGTCATAAAAAAAAGAATATAACATATTATATTTAATTTAAATTGTTAGTAGCTCGAAAGGTAATAGTTTCATTACAAGTTTTTAAATGTATAACAGTAACTTTTCTAATAGATCTTTTAAACTCTTCAATATTTTTGTATATGCTCCTATATAGATTTTTTCAAAATCATAATTATCTTCACATTCAAAAGTTAAATTAAAATCTTCTATCATAATGTATTTTTTTATGTTTATATTCTTTTATATTTCCTATAGTTAACTCATATCGAGGATTTCCATGAACCTCATAAAATGTGAACGAAATTTTATTATCATTTATCAGAACAAAATTTCCAATTATGTTATAATTTTCGATAAGCTCCACTCATGGTAGCATAACTTTCACTTCGACGATAGATTTTCAAAAATCCTTCAAGTTTCTAACCAAGAAATACAGTTCAACACTTTGATA
>JAABOM020000012.1:18356136-18392936 GCA_011800125.2 Solanum clarkiae | reverse complement strand
ATTTCCCTTTTAAATAATAATAATAATAATAATAATAATAATAATAATAATAATAATGACAATGATAAAATAGAAAAATTAAATGAAAAGTGAAATTTCTACACATTTTTAATTTAATTACTTAGTTAATCTCTTTCAAACTTTGGTTTATTAATTTTATAATAGATAAGTCTAGCCGAATCTTTTTCAAAATTAATCAATTTCAAAATCAATTAGCGGTTTCAAGTCAAAATTAAATTCTTTAAATTTCTTTCAATATAATTTATTTCATTTAAAATCAATCATTTTTTTTCAAGTTAATCAATTTTTCGAGTCAAATATTTTCAAAAATTAGTCAAACACTTAATCGTCGGATAACCGCATTTAGCGGTCATTTCAAATGCGTAAAACCTTCTTGAAATGAAAATGTGAACCCGAGCTCATTTCTTTGAATTTTTAAAAGATTTTCTGTTAGTCTTTTAAAATATTTTAATGATTTTCTAATTATCCGTAAAATTAGGTGGCGACTCTGTGTCTTTTCGAATTTCAAGAATTAATTTCGCTCAAATTAATTGAGTTTAAATTGATTCTTGATTTTCAATTTATTTTCAAATTTTTTTTAGCCGGTAATTTTTTCGGCATAACAGCGACCTTCACTCATTTCTTTTATATATGGTCATGTCCTCGGTGAGATTCAAATAAAAAGTTACAAATAGATAGATTAATCATAAAAAATATAAAATAAATAAAAAATATACATTACATCAATACAAGTAAAAAGTCTTAGAATGAGTTGAAATTGGAAATTCATTTGAGCTCAATTGAAGATTTTCTTTTATAATGGATTAAAGTTTGAACAAGTTGACATTCAATGCAATTCAAATTATCTTAGAACCTAACTCATACAATTTTGAGCGAATTACTTATATTTGCACTCATTCTAACTTTTTTAAGTGAAATAGTCATTTATCCCGAAAAACATAATTTTACTATTTGAGATTCAAATAATTTCTTATACTTGTATCAACACACATTTTTTAATGGAATTCAGAAGCTTTTCATTTTTTTTCACAAATAATTTTAATTTGCATGAAATTACACATTTTTTGTATTATATACACTATCAGACAAGATTTCTAAGTAAAATAATTATTTATTATTAATATTGTGATCAATCGCACTTTAATCATCATCCATTTTATGCGTTTCTTAAAAAAAGAAAGAATATACTTATTTTAATAAAAGACATTCGTCATTAAGTAATATTAATAAATACTCTCTGTGATCCCTTTTATATATCACTTTTTGTGATTGCACTTATATTAGAAAAAGTGAATTTACTATTTTAATATATATTATTTTTTTTTTTTAATTCTTCTAATTGGTCATATATATCTTTTCAAAACTCATTAACTATCAAAGGTAAAATAGAAAGAACACTGTCATTTATGTATTGATTCTGTGAAATGACATATATTAAGAATCATTTATTTATAGTAAGGATGACATACAAATTGTCATTTATTGTTGGGGTGATAAAATTAAACCTAACCTATTGAAGTTTGGGCGGGTTACTAACCTGGCCATTTATTAACTCAACTCATCTCAACTCAACTCATTTAAAATTGTGTTAATCTTCAACCAAAATTGACCCGAGAGATATCTTGTCAAAATATTTTTAAAACACTTTTTTCATTTGGTATATTTTATATAGTTAAAATAAAGAAAAATATAATTTAATTAAGTATTAAAATATTAAAAAAGATCAAATAAAGTAAGTAAAAGTTGGGTTGGATTAAGTCTTAACCCACTCTATAATTCATTACTCGACCTGTTTTGACCCAAACTGTTTAATCCAAATAAACTTGGGATGAATTGAGTCCTGACCTATCTATTATCTTGAGCAATGATAACCCACTCAAATTTGGCTAAACCCACTCAATTATTACCCCTAATTTTATTGATTTATACGTAATTAAGAGGGTACATGAGGGCCAATAAAGTAAAACACTAGACATCCACTTACTATCCTATCTAAGAGTTTTCTAATAGATTCTTCTCGAAATATCCGTAAGAAAAGAAAAAACTTTTCATCTGCAAACGGAAAAAGCATGTGTGGTGGTGCGATAATCTCCGATTGGATACCGCCGCCTCTGTCGTCGCGCCGACTCACCGCCGACCTGTTATGGGATTGCTCCGATCTGGAAAACAAGAAGAAGAAGAAGAAAAAGAATGCTTCCAATTACCATTCTAAGCCCTTGAGATCTGAGGTTGTGGACTTTGAAGCTGATTTTCAGGATTTTAAGGATGAAGAAGAAGAATATTACAGTTTGGATATCAAGCCTTTTGCTTTCTCTGCTTCTGAACTCTCTGGAACCTCTGCTGGTAATTTCCCCCTTTTTTTTCATGTTCTCTTTTTTGACTTAGTGGAAATGCAGATGAAGGGTGAAGATATGCTGAGTTAGTAAATTTTAATGGGCTTAAAATGCGGGTCGAAACTCAACCCGCTTATTTCGTTGTTTTTAATTAGGGTTATGTTGAAAATTAAATTTGGGGTAGGTAAAATTAGCTCAAATTAGGGCAAGTTATAGTTTTAAGGGCTAGTTTTTCTACCTCTAGGAAAGACTTTTTGGAGCATGTTTCATCTAAACTAAGTCATTTGCAATTTTGTGCTTGTAGATGATCAAATGAGAATTCTAAAGTTAAATTGTTATCTACTAGTGAAATAAATTGGAAGGGGAAATTATGTCTGGAAAGTTCTTTTTGTTCTTTCTGTGAATGAAATTAGCTCAAGTGGAGAGAGAGATATTGAGGGTAAATATAGCCTACCCCAACTAGTTTAAATTTCGGAATAAGGCATGGTGTATGTTTTATTTTCTGGGCAGGTTGTGGAATGGATTTCTGATTCTGCCCAAAAAAGTTGAATTTAGCATGAGTTGTGTTATAAAATTATTATTTCTCTCCAAATTATTGGTATTCCATTTGCATTTTGTGTGTGGCTATTCTTTGGGCTCTGAATGCTTTTTCTGTTTTTGCTAAACGTGCTGAATTTAGCTTGAAATGGGTTGTAATTAGTAGTTTTGTTGGAATTATTGGTATTCGATTTAGGTTGATTGCTATCTAAGTAAAGAAGATGACTTATCTGCAGAGTGTAGAACAAGAAGCCAAGATGCAAGTTTTCCCCATTATTAGCCGGAAACATAAAAAAATTTCCAAATAGAAGATGCCCCTTAATTTCATTATGGTTCTATAGTAAGTTCTTGTTTGGTGTATGAAAGTTTCATGATGTGACATGATTGCAAACATAATGGGATGGCTGGGTATGCATCTTAGTTTTAACTAGCTTTAGTTGTCTTTGAGTTTCTTTTTTTGCACGTTGTTGATAGTTTGTTTGTTCATTCTAACAAATTCTTTTGGTAAGATTACCAAGATTCACGTGATCTGTTTATTTGGGTTAGAAGTCTATGTTCAAACACAATTTGTTTGTGATAGATACTCGCAGAGCAGGTTCCCCAGGTTATGATTCCTCTTACTAAATTTCATTTTAAAAAAATGATTCCTCTGACTGAATGGGGATGGGCTACCTACAGTAATAATATAAAAATGAGAGTCTTAGCTTGCTGTGTTCTTTTGTAAGTTTCGTGCAGATGAAACTAAAGAACATGTTATGTGAAAGTGTAGTTTGATTAAGCGACCAAATTTTTTTGGGGGCAGAACTTGGCTTCATATTAACCTGTTGTTGAAATTTAATACAAGCAGTCACAGGGAAGTGATGTGCATGTTGTTTTCTGGATTTTTCAATTTCTTAGTCATCGTTATGTTATTGTGATGATGGATTGGTTCTTCCAAATTATGTTGCTATTGATGACTGAGGTGTTTGTTTCATTTTGTGTGTGAAAGGATCCAAATCATTGAATTCTGTTGATTCGAACAAGGAAGTTGAGAAATCTTCCAAGAGACAGAGGAAGAATCAGTATAGGGGGATCCGAAAGCGTCCTTGGGGTAAGTGGGCAGCTGAAATACGTGATCCACAGAAGGGGGTCCGAGTCTGGATTGGAACCTTTAATACTGCAGAAGAAGCTGCCAGAGCCTATGATGCTGAAGCTCGGAGGATCAGAGGCAATAAAGCTAAGGTAAACTTTCCTGATGAAGCTCCAATACCTGTCTCGAAGCAAGCTGGTAAAGTAAATCCTCGGAAGGTCCTTTCTGATGAGAGTTCTAACCCAGTTCTGTCCAACACCATGTTTATGAACAACTTGAATGATGGATGTTGTGACAATTTGGGCTTTTTTGAAGAAAAAACAAAAACTCTGTATGGCTATGAAGCTTTGTGCGCCACTCCTGTAAATACAGGACCAAGCTCATATGCTGCTCCAGCTACTGCTGGTGTTTACTTCAATTCTGACCAAGGAAGTAACTCTTTTGACCCCTCTGATTTTGTTTGGGGAGAAACATGTTCAAGGACTCCAGACATATCATCTGTTCCGTCAGCTGCTATAGAATGTGATGAAGGTCAATTTGTTGAAGGTGCTGACCCACAGGAGAAACTAAAATCTTGTTCCAACAATTTGGTGCCTGATGATGGGAACACTTCACACAAGCCGCCTGAAGAATTTTCAGCGTTTGAATCCGAGATGAAGCTCTTTCAAACCCCATATTCCGAAGGAAATTTGGACCTATCAGTTGATGCCTTCCTCAATGCAGACTCAACGCAGGGTGGTGAAAATGCTATCGACCTTTGGTCTTTTGATGAGCTTTCTTCCATTATGGGAGGTGTCTTCTAAGCTAAGAGAAGATAAGATTCTATGTAATTAAGGCTTCACATGAAGTGAGGTTTGCTCCTCATCTCTCGTCTTGGCGTAATCGTTAGTTCAAAATTTAACCTGTTTGATCTGTGTCTCCTTGTAGGTGTATGTGTTAAGGAGTAGGATGGGAACCATTCAAGCATGGTTAGGGCTCATGGATTCTGTGTTCAGTAGGTGTTTGGTTATAGACCATTAGAACAATAGGTTATTAACAACTGTTGACAAGAAGCTGAAGTTTTCAAAATTTGCAACCATGTGGATGATAACTGATGAGTCAAAATGCTTTGATATTTGATAACTTTGTTATTTATGGCTAGTTGCTTATAAATTTGTAGATCAATTTTTATAATTTTTAAAAATAAAATCACAATTTATATTTTTAAACCTTTGAAGAAATTTGAATTTAAAATTATAGTTGTATATCTAATTTCAAATCATAATTTTTGATCTCTCACAAACGTCTACTTAATGCAAGTGGATGCTTTGAGTTGTAAGAAAGAAAAGAATAATATATAATACATTTATATCTATTTGTAATATATAAGCACAATACATCTTTAATATATACTACATACATTATTTTAATTTTAATACAATTTTAAAACATTTTTATTTTTCAAATATATATCTTTATATTGTTAAATCTTCATACCTTCAAATAATAGTATCTCGAGATCTTTTAAACTTAAGCCTAATTATCACCAAGTACACTCAACATTGAGATATAAGTTTCAAACAACATACGCAATCATTGGTGATAGTAACTAATTCAAACAAAATAACAAAAGAACAATACAATGTATTAAAACTTTTACTATGCGTAGGGTCCGAGAAAGAGCTCACAAAATCTATATTATGTAATTTTACCTCACATTTTTACTAGAAGTTATTTTTAAGATTTAAATTTGTGACTTCCTAAAGAGAAGCATTAATACTTTCTCACAATAAAATACATAATATTGCTGATGGTAACAACTAAAAAATATATTTAAAGTTATAATTATTTATTAAGAAAATACCCCCTCAAGTGAAAATTTCTTATTTTCGTAGTAGTTCACATGTAATTAAATCCAAATTCTTTCACAATTCAATGTAATAATTAAGTTTAAAAAAAATCTAATAATTCTTTTTTTTTCTTTTTACTCCGATACATAACCAAAAGGTCGCTATTGATTGATAACTATCTATAAATGAAGAATCAAAAGAGTTTGATAACTATTATGTATGTCTTATTTACAATCAATAAACTACACACTACTTATATATAAAGATCTATAAAAGCATAATTATAGCTCTATATTTTGAACAATATCAAATCATATTTTACACAATATCAAAAGTGTAATTCTACATAACTAAAATATGCTATTCTTTATGATTTTCAGAACCATATCTGATATTTTAACATTGTATATGATATGGTCAACATTCACTCCCAAATTAATACTCCCATATTGTTGAAGTAGGTCTTAGGCCTAACTCACACCCAAAAAGCTAGCTCAAAGGGAGGAGGATTGCCTAAGCCTTATAAGGAGACCACCCATCCCATTAACCACCAATGTGGGACTTTGTGTCTCAACATGTATCTCATTTTATGTGGCACCTTTTTGTCATGCCCCGGGAAGGGACCCAAGAAGTGGCTGACACCAAGAGACTATTGCTAGTACCCAAGCGAACAACTTGGTCTCATTACATTCATTCGATCAATCATTTTACTAATCAGCGAAAGACAAAAGAAAAGTAAATGGCACATCTAGCCGATCTCAAAAATAATATAATAAATGAAAGGCTAGTAGAGAGAACTAGCTCAACAAGTCTTAACTATCAATATTTGACTCTAGTCCATGAAACCTCTATCACTATTAGTTGGTGCCATGACAGACTCATGACTACTTTAATCAATAATAAACTAATAAATATCTAACTCTAAAGCAAGATGAAATAACATAATGGATCCTCCGAAGTAGGGAGGCTCACCAATCAGCTGAATATTCTAGATCCTCAACGATGCATCTGTTGATGATCTCTAATCCCTGTATTTATATCATAAAATGATGCAGCGCCGAGTGGTGTCAGTACGTGGAATGTACGATATGTAAAATAGTCGAATGAAAGAAACATGTAGAATAATATGAAACAACAGTCAACTCAGAATAATACCAAATCAGCATGTCAAGTGTCTATTTAAAGCAAGAATAAAGAGTAGACAAGTGATCCATTCACCAATCAAACCTCATCAATCAAAATCATGACTCATCTCAAAGGAACTCAACTCCACTCATCTCTTTACATCTCATCTCATCTCGACTCAAAGTACTCAAGGTGGAAAGATTTTGAGAGTTTCTCTTATCAGACAACAATCAGTTATGAGTCAATGATTGTACAATAAGCCGTAGTTGTTGCTACAGCCATTCCATACTTGCCAGGTTGGGAACGAATCGAATCCACTAGGGACCACCACTAAATCAAACAAGTCCTCTATTGTTTCAGGGACTCTATCAAGAGGGTACCTCAACATAATGTAATGTGATGGACCTAATCATTTCCTACGCTTGACTACGCAGTTTGACGAGTGCGAGTTGGATTAACTCTTACTCTTTCGATGCTCGATACTCCTCCCAAGACTCAATGCTTATAAGATAATTAATCCAATCAAATTAGCTCGATCAACTCATCTCAAATCAACCTCATTGAGGCACTCATCATTCAGTCAGTCTCATAGGACTCTCATCATCTCATTATCAACATCTCAAGTCTTAAAATATTCATTAGAAAACAATCGAATAGACAAATCATTAGAGTTCATTTAGGAAGACTCATAGACAATCAAATACTATCAATCTATCATCATTCTCATATTCACATTCAGAATTTCTATCAACATTCTCAATCAAGGCTCTAGACTCAATCCGCGCCTTCACTCATGCAATCTTTATGAAATAATAAGTAGGGTTTATGTAATAATTTATGTAAAAATATCCGCTTCAAGAAAAGAGTTTATGATGATCATCAAATATATGAAGATACATGTGATAATATAATTTTCAAGAATTAATCAAGAATTATGCATGTAAATTCATGAACTTTCAACTTTCTTCTAAGACCATCTATGGGGCACATGAGAGAACAATTTTATGCTTTTAGTTTAGAATGGAGTTTAAGACCCTATTTACGCATCAAAACAACCTAATTTGATCGTGTTTTGAGTTTAGGAGGGGTTGAGAATTGATCGGAATGCCCCTCAAATTAAAAAAAAAAATTTACTCAAAAATTGCCCAGTCCGCGTCATAGACAAGGCCCGCACATATATATTTTTTGACTAAAAACTTAAAACGCATTGAAAAATTATTTTTCTATGAAAATACAAATAAATCGCATTTGTCAAATGCGTTTTATGTGTAATTTTTCGTAAATCGTTTTCCAATTGATTTTTCAATCCCGTAGAAAAAATAAGTGTTGGTATGCAATCCAAGCGCGTCGCGCCTTGGGCGCGCATCAACACTGTTTTTGGGTTTCAGATCGAAAAATTATCGTTTAATCCGGTGGCTCTAAAAATAGATCGAGATCATTTTCCCACTTAATTTTTCATGCTGATTGCATAGCTGATTGCATATCCGACCTCGAATTTGCAAACGGAGCATGGGAAGACGCGTTACACACACGTCTCTATTTTAGGGGTATTTCGGTAATTTTACCGGCTGTTACACTTTTGACTTGACACATTTTGAAAAAAAGAAAAGAAAAACTTTTGAAACTTGTGGTATAAAATTATTTTTAGATATCTGTGTGACTGAAAATTATTTCATTAAGGACAAAAAAAATTTTAAAAATAAATTATTTTCAATTTAAGTAAGATAACATTATTTTTTGGAACAAACCAAAAAGAAAAGGGTGTCACTGCAGCTAAAGCGGCCTTAGCGACCATTAGCGACATAAAACAGAAAGAAACGGGAAAGGGGCCATAAGCCCTCTGATCGAGTAGTAAAGACAAAGGGAAAGGTTGAACAACACTATGACCTGATTGAGAAAGAGCGTTAGTAGTTGTGTGTGTCGTACGGGGAACCACGTTCGCACTCCCATGTTGCCCAACCCATGGGTCGGGTATTTTTCATTAAATTTGTTAAATTTTTAATTATCCAATAGAAAAGCGTCACATCATTAATGAAAAAATTAATTATGTCTCCATTAAGTTAAAGGATATATCTAAGCCATTTATTAATGTTAGAAGTATATTTGACACAAAAAAATTAATGAAGAATATATTTAATCCATTTCATATGGTTTAAAGGTAAATTAGACCTTTTTCCATAGTTTGAATAATAACAAGTACGTTAGCTCTTTATTAACATGCCTTCCAAATAAGTCATGAACTGTGATATCTCAGAAGACATATAAATATTTTAAATTTAAATAAGGAAAAACAAACAAGGTTTTGAGATATACTCTCTCCGTTACATTCTTTTTTATTTGTTATTATTTCACTTATTAATGTCAAATTATATGAACTTTCATTAATATTTTAAAATGTATTTTTTTGGTCATATTAATATGAGAAGGATTGCAACTTATAATATTTTTTATATAATTTTCACTCATCTAAATTTTAGATTTTAAATATTAAATTAAACTATAATTTAGCTTTAAAGTTTAGTCAATTTGACTTCAAAAAACGAAATAGTAATAAGTAAAAGTGGACGAAGGGAGTATATATATTCAAGTAATATGAGATCAATCTCAAGTTTCACTACAAAATTATGGAACATCAAACAAGGACTAAAATTAATTTTTTTTTTAAAAAAAAAAGAAGAAGAAGAAGAAGTAAAGAAGCTTGAAGAGTTAGAGGTTAAAATAAATTGTTTTGTGTGTTTTCTTAATATATCTTTTTATTCTTTGTGTGTTTTCCAAAATTTTTTTTAGTACAGTCAAATATTTTTTTTTAATATTATTCTCTTTATTAAAAAAAAATCCAAAAGTCGTTGATTAGGATTTGTTCGATAAATATTAAATAAAACATGGAATAACGTGGTATTTAAACAACTCATAACGTGAATAACTTATCTTCTAATGACTCATTGACTGTAACCAACTTATTATTTTTTATTTTTAATTATTAATCGATTTATTCGAAGAAAAAAACTTAAATGATGATTAGAATTTAACTTATATATATTGACATTTGCAAAGATTTATTTTACCATCATGTTATCAGGCGGAAAATAAAATATTGGTCCTTTAAAATTGGGTATTACAATTGCTTAAAGAAATTAATTTGAAGGCAAAACCTAATAAAAAGTATTTGCACAATGAATTCAAATGAGTTAAATGATAAGTACTATATATAGGGTGTGTTTCCATATATTTCTTTTCATGTTTAATTGCTTAAATATTTTTGAAAGATAAATTTTCTTAGAAAATAAAAAATATATAATTTCTTAATTCAAAAAAAAAAAAAAAGTAACGACATTTGTAATCAATCAATTATCATGTTTGGATTTTAGTTGCTTTCTATGCTATAAAGGGGACTACCCTCTTCTGAGCCTAATGTCCTTTCCTTCTTATTCCATCTGGTATTTTGCTATATTATATATAAATATTTTTAAAATAATATTTTATTTATTAAACATTAAAAAATAAATAAAAAATTTATTTTTTTCAAAAAACATTTTTCCTTCATACCAAACACACTCGTAATTACAAAAAATAACCATTGACTTGGTAGCCCAAAAAAATAAATACAAAAATTAGTTGATACACATAGATAGAAGAATTCCTCACAATGACAATCAAAATATAAATTAAATTCTAAATTAACCATATAATTGTTATTGATTTTCATTCATTAGAGATAAATTATCTTACACATTTGGCCGATCGATTAAAAATATTATATTCTCTAACTAATTAAGAATAAAAAAGATATACTATTATATCACAAATACATATTTTATATATGTATATCATACATTAATATACGAAAAAAATATTTATAAGCTATTATTTTTGTGGACCACCTATTAATGTCAATTTCTCTAAGAAAACATTTTCACACATGTTAACAAAATACATATGCTACTTTTGAAAATTTTGAGCTTACGAATTTGAAATCTTAAAATTTAAATTTTTGAACTTGAAAAAGAAATTGTGTTTAGACATATATTTTATTTGTAAAAAAGTAAAGTTTTGTGAATAAAAATTCCAAAACCCATTATTAGTTTTTGGTTACTTGAAATTTTTTAAGAGAGATTTTCAAAATCTATGATCAAATAGATATTTAAAGATAAATATTTAAAATCTATCCAAAATCTACGTATTCACGATAAAAAGGAGGTTCAGAATTCCTCATTCACAAATAAAGTCAAGCATGGCAAAGGCTTTGGGTACCTCTAACTTCACCCTACTCCAAATTACTATATTTTTATATCTAATATCTTGTTGCTTCCATTTCCATATTGTGGAATGCCAATGCCCAAAGCCAACAAAAAGAAAGGCATCTCTCTTCATCTTTGGTGATTCTTTATTTGATGTAGGCAACAACAATTACATCAACACCACCACTCTTGACCAAGCCAACTTCTGGCCTTATGGAGAAACTTACTTTAAGTTCCCCACAGGAAGATTTTCCGATGGTCGTTTGATTTCAGATTTCATCAGTGAGTATTTCAAGTTTATAGGTTCGAAATTCTAATTTTTCTTTTAAAGCTATTGAGGTTCTAATTAAATTGGTACTTGTATGCATTCAAATGGATTTTTCGCAAGATAAACATATAATATAGAGTTTTGAATTAAATTTACTAATTCGACTGAATCCGTGATCAAAAGCCTAACTCTGCCTCTGGATCGATGGCCCTACTTGGCATGGAATTATAGTATTGAATAGGGATTCAGACGAATATAGCAATTTTTGTTCAAAATTTATATTTGAATTAAGAAATTTACTAAATATGTGCACTTGTTTATTGTGAATCCAATAAGAAATATGAATATGACAAGTTCACAACTTATAAATCAATGAAGGAATTCAAATGAACTTCCTCATTTTGAAGTTCAAAATTTGAACAAGTATATCAAGTCAAATAAAATAATTTTTCTTTTACTCAATACATTTTCAAATCTTCATATCGAAACTATTAAATAATGACATAAATGATTCAAAAATTACTTTAACTTACAAATTTGAACGTTAAATGAGATATTCTTGCTTCTTTTCTTTTTTTTTTTAAAAAAAATTGAATTTCTGATTTCGTCCTTATTCTATTTTTTCTTTAAGGGAGGGGGGACTCTTTTTCTAGACTGTAATATGACAAAATATTTTTCAGTACATTTATTGTTTTTATTTGGTGCAGGTGAATATGCAAAACTGCCATTGCTGCCACCTTATCTGCAGGCGGGGAGTTATTATAATGGGGCAAACTTCGCCTCCGCCGGGGCCGGAGCACTTGTCACAACTTTTCAGGGATCCGTAAGTTCGTTAATTTTCATCATCATCGAAAATTCTAACAAGGAAATTCAAAATAATGTTCAATATTAGAATTATTTTGACTTGTGTTAAAAAAATACTTACTAACTTACTAGTAACTTATTTACAAGATTAAGTTTTAGCTTTTATATAAATATTGTATATATGGTTTTTCTGTTTTGATATTCTTTGATAAAATTCGTAGTTCCAAAAGGCACCCATAATCCTTTTTACTAACTCTAATATGGTTTTTGAGTGGAATTCCATTCAGTATATTCATTTTAATATGATAATAGAGTTGAATCTCCCGAATTATGTCCATAATCCATGAAGTATAAATCTGTTGATAATTAATATATTTGAATATGATACTACTTCCGTCGCATAATATAAGGGTACTTTCCATTTTACACGATTATTAAGCAATATACATTAATAGACTTTATCATTTTACCCTTCATTTATATTAGTGTACATTAAATTAAGTTAGAAAAAATCATTAATACACTAATTAATAGTGGAGGTAAAATGGGAAAAAAATAATTAAATTTATCCTAATTTAGTAAGTGTCCTTATAATATGAGACAAATATTTATAGAAAGATGTTTTTATAATATGGGACGGAGGGACTAGTGTTCGTTGTCCTATTCAATGAATCATGTGCCGACATTATGAAATAAATAAAAAAGGGACTATTTATTAGGAATATTTTTATAGTCAACGTTGATATAATTAGTTAGGTGAAATTAATATAATAATACTATAAGTTAGGCACATTCTCAAAACCATTATTAGCTACTAATTTAAAGTTTAGGTTCATTTCGCTTAAATTAAGATGAGAGATCACGAAAACTTCTTAGGATGTAATTTCTATCAAATTTATGCAATTAATAATAATTAATTCTGTGCTTATGAATGACTGAGTTCGTGTAGTAGGTGGGTATCAGATAAGAAAGGTTAGAATCGATTTATGCAATCTATATCTTTATATAATTTATGATTCTGTAAGAAAGATGAGAGATGAATTCTTCCGGTCAATATCTTTTCGGTTGAGCTTGTTACATTGAGGTTGTCTTGTGCAATTTATATCTTTACATAATTTGTGAGCAGTAGAGTAATTTCATCTAGTGTGAACCTGGAAGATATAGATCGTGGGAATATTCTCCTAGAGTTTAGAAAACTTATGATAATTAAATACTACTCTCTCCGTTTCAAAACGATTGTCTTAATTCGTAATACAAGGGTTAAACTAATCAATATTTCGTATAAATTCAGACATAGAATATTTAATATATTTTTTTTGAAATAAAATTTATATATTTAAAAATTCTACATAAAAAGTACTCCTACTATTATAATAAGTCACAATATTTAGAGAGTATTTGAAAACACTAAGGTAAAAAAGAAAAATCTTATAATTATCTAAATAATAACTAAATCATTTTCTTTGAGACGTGAAGAATAATTATTGTACAAATTACGTATTTATTGATAGCTTTGTGCAAGGTAGAGGCCATGCCCCAAAACAAATACACTTCTGTTTTATTTGGACCTTTATATTAATTTGGTGGTCCAAGAACCTTAATCAACAAATAGAAATCACAAACAAATTTTGTACCTCTGTAGCAGAATATATTATACTCGATGCTCAATAATTGTATTCGATATCTTTGCCTACTGTATCCAAATAGATTGCGAATAATATCTTTTTATTCATATCAAATGTCAAAATTATACTATATTAAAAAACAAAAATAATTTGAAAAAAACAATAATTTTGTCTTTTTTTAAGTTTCATTATTTGTTTTTTCAGGTAATCAATATGGAGATTCAGCTAAATAACTTCAAGAAGGTGAAGATATGGTTGAGAAATAAATTAGGCAATTGGAAATCTCAAAAGATTTTGTCAAATGCAGTCTACTTATTTAGCATTGGATCCAATGACTACCTAAGCCTCTTTGTGACCAATTCCTCAATGCAAATCTCTCCACAATACCAACAAATGGTGGTTGGCAACTTGTCGATCATCGTTCAAGTAAGTTTATAAACAACAACAACAACATACCCAGTAAAATCCCACAGGTGAGGTCTGGGGAGGGTAGATTGTACGCAGACCTTACCGCTACCTCATAGAGGTAGAGAGATTGTTTCCTAAAATCCTCAGCACATAACCCAAGAGCAGAAATACCTAGATATGAGAGAAAGAAAGAAAGAAAGAAAGAAAGAGATATAAGTTAGGGAAAACATGACATCATGTAAATGTGAGAAATTAACACCTATCAGCTATGCAATGAAGGAAAAAAGGGACAATAATAGTAAAGATAGTGCAAATCGTTCAAGTAAATCTATAAGCTGGTTAAATTAATTTATTAAAGTAATTTCAACACTTAAAATTGCTATTCTTTTATGATATTTCAAATTTATATAATTTTCGTTCCTCAATTTGAATTTTTTTTATTTGAATTGAATTTTGACCCATCAAGTTACACTATTTTAAATGTTTTAACCCAGTAGATTAATGGGTCATTTTGGGTCAACCCCTTGAGACAATTCAAACAAACAAAAAAAAAATTAGAAATCATGACTCAACCCGTTTAAACTTGAACATATGCTAAATATGAATTATTTTTATCACCTCTAAATTCATGCAACTTCATTTTCATGTAACGAAAAATTGATCCGCTTAGACTATCACTTGCCACCAATAATTAATTTAATAATTTCTATTCTTCATCTATCTGGTATTTCATTCATATGAATTCCACAGGAAATATACAAAATTGGAGGTAGAAAATTTGGGTTCCTTAATTTAGGAGACTTAGGTTGTCTACCAGGCTTAAGAATGCTCAATTCATCAAGCAAAAATGGGTGTTTGGAGAAAGCTTCAAAAATGGCCAAATTACATAATGTTGAGTTGTACAATATGCTCTTGAAAATGGAGAAACAATTGAAGGGGTTCAAGTATTCACTCTATGACTTCAATAGTAGTTTGAGAGAGAGGATTGATCATCCCGCCAAATATGGTATGTATTATTTTCGAATTATTTTTCAATTGATATAACATATTGATTGATAAGAGTAAGATCTGTATATATTTCATTCTTCCTAGATTCCACTTATAGGATAATAATAAGTATGTTATTGTTGTTTATATTTCCATAACTTGAAAAGAGTATATAAGATTTGCTCACATCTCACCCTCTCAGATTTCACTTGTGGGAAGTATGTTGTTGACTTGTTGTTATTGTTGTCCGTGTAAGATATTAAGAAGCAAGATATTGCAAAATAATGTGTCAAATCCTTTTTTTATACTACTACAACAATCATAACATATTCAATGCAATTTCACAAGTGGTATTTGGAGAGGCCGGCAGAATGTACATAGATTTTATCGTTGCCTCATAGAGATATGAGACTGTTTTTGATAAATCATCGACTTATTTTAAAACAGTTTGAGAAAGAGAATACATAGATAAATTTTGTGTGCTTTTTAAAAATACTAATCAAATAAATTTTGAATAACACTCCTCCCTTGTTTTGTCGTCTATCTTTTATTTTGTATAGATGGTCCATTCCATTGATATTTCTACGCTTCACAATTTTTTATTTTTTCTAATTTATTTGCTTTGTGGTAAAATATACATAAACGTGAAATTTTTTATAAATGTTATATTGTGAAGTTGATATTTCAAAATCTTCGATTTATAAAATTTTAATTCTGAATTAACTTGTAACCATAGGTTTCAATGAATCAAAAATAGCATGTTGTGGAAGAGGGAGATTCAGAAAAAGGCCAGTAGGACATAAATTTGAGCTTTGTCAAAATCCAAATGTGCATGTATTTTGGGACTCCTATCATCTAACGGAAACTATGTACCAGCAAATGGCACATCAAATGTGGAATGGACCTTCTAATTTCAAGTCCCTCTTTCAATGCTTTTAAAATGACTAGCTACTCCCTCCGTTTTAATAATATTTGTTTTGGTATTTGATTGGGGACAAAATTTTATGAAAAGGAAGGTTTTATGAGATTTATGGCCTAAAACAAGTTGATAGATACCAAAATGTGAAGTTAAATTATTTTTTGCTTAGGTCATACTTATCGTGATTCGCTTAGACACCTTAACAAACATTTGTTCATATTAGACACTTTAGCCTAATTAAATTTATACCTATTAAATACAAAATAACAATCAGTCTGAAAAATAAGATGTGTGTATCTCACTCACTGCTGATGTAATGAATAAAGTATTGACATTTGTCACATGGACCCAAAATAATTATGAATTTTCAATTAAAAACAAAGTAATTGTTAATCCATTTATTCAGCTAAAAAGAAAAAAGAAAAAATTCATTTTCTCTTTCTACCCCACCCACCCCCAAATCATCAAACCACCTGATCCTTTTAAAAAGGAATATTTTAGATGTTTAATTGGTACTAGTCTTGATTGAGATGTCTAAGTGAACTATGCGTCATTTATGACTTAAGCTATTATTTTTAAATAAGAAAATGATATTCTCTTTTAAATAGTCTATTTGAACTAGTTTGATTTGGCTTATTTTAAGCCCTTTTTAAGCTCCCAAAAAATAGCTTTTAAATAGTTTTATATGAATGATACAAAGAAGAAAAAAAAACTGCACAATTAGACATATATCCATATCATATCTACTAGTCCAACAATCTATGCTATCAAATTTACTTATTATCCCACAATTTAATAATTTATGTGCCAAATTTGGAATGAGGTATATGCCACTCCTAAACAATTTAATTGTTTTCGTGATTTACTCTATCACTTGAAGTATATTTTACCTAAAATATGTATTTGGTCATCTAATATGTATACATAGTGCATCTACTATGTATCTTAAGTATGTCTTTTGGGCATTTACCCATGATATATGTATCTAAGAATGTATTTGCATATGCATCTTTCATGTATATGAGATGTACATGTCATGTATCTGAGCACGTATTTGAGTTGCATCCGTATTTTATCTTGTTTGTATTTCAGAATGTATCTGATATATACAAGACTCATTTATTTCAATATATATCTGATTCATACTATCAGAAATTCAAGTTCTTGAATGTCTCAACAACATAATAATACATGTCATTGTGTATCCCATAAGCTCGCAGTTCAAATTAACCGAAATAGTAATTGAAGAAGAAATTCAAAGAAAAAGCAGTGAAAAGATTTTTGATAGTCGGAAAAAATGGTAAAAAGTTTGAATTTCTTTTTGGATCAATGATACGATCGATACTCTCGAGTCTTATATGTGTGATTTACTCCAATATTAATGTCTTTGATACATATCATAGATAATTTTTACATAGCGTGTATCTGAGAATATATATAAGACGCACCAAACATATGTATTTGGGGACCGAAATACTATAGAAATTGATAGGCATGAAATAGTAGGTAATTAGCTCCTAATGAAACTTATGTTGTTTGTCCTATAAAAAATATTTTAAAACTAAAATAATAAAAATAAGTCAAAACTAAAATCCTAAATTATAGCCTATTCAAACATGCTCGAAGGAATATATATGGATATATATAAATGGGAGAATACGAGTACTGTAATGAAAAAATTATATTGTATAGCCTGCCAAAATAATAGCTAGCAAAGGTATATTTTATTTGTATATTATTGTTGATATACCAAAAATATAATATATTTTTTTGATACAAAATTGCACCCTTTATTTGTATATTCAACTAGTGAAGCCAATAGGTCAAATATATAACTTGCCTAACTCTCACTTATTTATGAGAAAAAAATATGTCTAGCTCCCATCACCATCAGAGGGTACAACCTTGAAATTTTGTTTTCCAAAGTATCCAATTTTGTATTGAAAAAATAATTATACATTTATTACATACGTTGCTTTCTTTTAAAAAAAAAATCTATATCCCTACAATTATACATTTATTACATTGATTTTACCTTTATTATATTTTTTTCAATAACAATGAAGTATTTCTGTTCATCGTACACACTTGAACTGCCTCCAGCTTATTCATATGTTATAAATAAAAAATTTGTTTAGATTAATTTTTAATTTTGAACAAATTTAATTTTTTAACACATAACTTTTGACTTATTTTTATTATTTTAAAAATAGATATTTATAAATATTTTTTCAATTTACCCAAACACCTTCAGAAATAATTAATCGCTCTTAAAATAAATCTATCTAAACATGCTCCGGACAATTTTCTAAAATTAATAATTGTAAATTAATATAGTAAAGTGGAAAGTAGCCAATCACTAGATTAACCCTGAGAGAATTTGGCTATCCACATGTTAAACAAAAGTCAATGAATACTTTATATTAAATGAGAGAGAGTGGCAGAAATTCCCTCGAATTGTGTATTTTTATTATTACTTCCTCCGCTCCATATCAATTAAATTTGTGAGTAATGTATATGTATTAACAAAATATTTAAAGACAAATTTTATATTATACTTTTCACTATTATCCTTTGTAAAATCATAAATATATAGTGTAATTCATTTCGTAGAAAATATAAAAATTCAATTAATGCAAGGGCAGATATAGAAAAAGTTTCAAACATTCATCTTGAAATTTGAAAAATTCAACTATTTTTAACCTTGAAAAAATCCTATAAAATTCAATTAATTTTAGACGGAGGGAGTAATTATTTGGTTTCATTTGAATGCTTTAATTTTATTTTTTTAATCTTTTGTTTGAAATATTGTTTGAGACATGATTTTATATAGAAAGGAGTGAATGTTGCGTATTAGGGTAAAAGATTAATAGGCTAGTAGGGGTATGTCGATTTTTGGCCTTGTGATATAGTAGGTTAGTATGAGTAGTTGTGTCTCTATATCTTGTGTTGTCATTATTTGTTTTATATTTGTTTACTTTTTATTATATTTACATACTATTATTTGTTTTCATTATTAATTGTTTTTTTTTTCTGTTTTTTTTTTCATATCTAGTATCTTCTACTTATGAGGCTTGATTTTGAGATGAGGGTTTTCTGAAAACAGTCTATCTCTATCTCTATGAGATAATGGTAAGGTGTGCGTACATTTCACTCGCCCCCGATCCCATTTGTGCGATTCGACTGAATATGTTATTTTGTTTTGAAATATTGTTTGCTAATATTTTTAAATGATGCAATCTTTTTAAATTTCTAAAGTGGTTTTAATTCTTTAAGGTTTCAAATTGAGACTTTGAAAATGAAAAGGTTTTGTGGGAACATGAATTCTATAATATGTGAATTCAAATTTAATTAAATTCTAATATAAGTATAAAATATTGAACGTAAAAAGAGAATCTCTAATACCATTGAATATCACTAAAATATACAAATTAAGTTGCTTTTTTTATTAAATTAACTCGTTCTAGAGTAATATAATATATTTTCATTAAGAGCACATGTTCTTCCTGAACAATATCATCAAAATGCACATGACTAAACCAAGAAAGAACATAATAAAAAGTCTTCATATAGAACAAAATGTAGGACAATTTATTATTTGGACTAGCTGCTATTTTTCAAATTGTCTCAAAGTTCGATCCAAAATAAGAAATAAAGATATCAGAAGGTACCCAGCTCAATACCTATTCAAGTGTAAAAGCAAGAGATGAAAACAACATGATACCCAACAAATAAATTATAAATCCTAAATCATCCCAATCACATACCTCCACAATTACAACTATTCACACAAGAAAGCCAACATACACTATATACATCTCCACCATATAAGTATATCACAAAACAAAAAATAATTTTTAAATATTTATAAGCACAACGTTGACCAATATATCACACTTCATATAGATATCCACACTGATATAATGAGTGAAATTAGATGGGATGTAATGAAAAAGTGCAAATGATACAATGCAATGTCAAGTAATCGTGATGTATATCAGTCTTATGTACACATCTGTTGATCACCTCAAACTAGAATTCATTAAAGGCTCACATAGACCATGTATTCGTCGAAATAATTTCCTTTGACATTTATCTTTCATTTCTAGCCGGCACATGTTCATTGACTTTTTCTTTCTTGGTACACTTTGTCGAAATTATTTTCCTTCAACATTTTTTATTATTTTTAGCCGGTATCATTTCCCTTTGATTTTTCATCAATGATATATAATTCAATCATTATATCATTTCACAGGATGATCACATCCAAATAAACATGAAAGTATACAAAGAGTTTACATAATTCATATAATCAATAATGAAACAATCAATATTATTATCCTTTCAATAATAGAATCATCATCAAGTGAATCGCTCGATAGTAAAATCACATCATTTCTTAAGTTCTCAATATCCACTTTCCATCATCAATCAAGTATACTCATCAAAGAGTCAACATTTCCTCTAGCATTCCTTAACAATTTCACCACAATATCAAGATAATACAATTGGCCCCCCCAATATTACACTCATAAGGCTTAAATAGTCGTTACTACAATAGCATGAAATAATACTCACCACTTAAGTCAACATAAGCAATTCACAATTCTCAACAATGAAAATTGCGTAATCAATTCATATTCTCAATTCAAGGATTAATATCACCACCAAGTACATACCGAATCAAGAGTCAAGCTGCACATATTATCATATAGCCATTTTATTATCCCGTCGCATTATTAAGTCATTTCATGAATAATTCACACACTCTCGAATGCCTGTTACTTCCCCAACACATAAACAGAAAATATACGGTTTAATATGCTTAACTACGGGTTAAAAATTCACTTGCCTTAGCCAAAAAATGCGATCACTCTAATGTTGGAGCTTTTTCCTTTCGATTATACTCCTAAGCACCACAATCTAGTCAAATAATGATTCACAATCAAATTTCAAAGTTAAAGACATCAAATCATGAAATTTAGAGAAAAACGATAAAACGATTCAAAGATTCCATACCAAAAAATGAGGTTAAAATCTAGAAATTTTTGTATGAAAATGTTCTTTTAAGGTTTTAGAAAACTAATGGTGAAAATCATTTAAAAATGAAGTTGAAATGAGCCCACAAGTTGAAAATTTGAGTTCATGAAAATACTCACTTTCTCCAATTGAGAACACTAAATTTGATGTTAAAATCAAGAAATAATCAATAGATAACGAGGATAAAAATTAAAAATAGCTTATTCAATGAAATTCTCATGAAAATTGCCTAAATCGAGCTCCCAAAATTCTAAAATGATTTAAACCCTAACATCTAAAACTACTTACTGTTTCAGGGGATTTATTCTTCGCGATCGCAAAGTACAACGAGTTACTTGATTTATGTTGGGGAAGCAACGACGAAACATAATTGGAAGCGCAATAAAATCTTTTCCCCCAAATAAATAAGATGAATGACAAAAGCACAATGAACTCCAAATTTTTAGCAGCAACAGATCAGTAAAAACAACGGAAATAAAGTAGAGAACACGCAATTTATGTGAAAACCCCAAATCGGGGAGAAAACCACGGGACCATTCAACAACGATCTGAAAAACTTTCACTAATCACCAAAACCAAGTGGGTACAACAAGTTCTCCTCTCTAGTAAACACTAGAGGCAAATACAATCATCAAGGAACATCCTTGGCAAGACAACAATCAACAATTTTACCAAAATGGAGAAAAGAAACTAAAAATGCAGGTCTAGAAAAACACAGCAAGAAAATCACCTTCCGGGCATCCAAACGAAAAATTGATTCTTAGAGTTGAAGAGGAGAGTGTCATGAACAACATACTCAAATTTGAGGACGATCGGACTTCGTTTGGCCTTCGATTCGGAAGGAAAATCAGCTGCCAGAACAGTTAAAAATGAAGGTTTTTGCTGTCTTTTTTTTCTGTTGCTTTTCTGTTTCTGATTTTTCTGCTGACTGATATATCTATTTTCTGATGCATCCCCCTCTCACCCTATTATTTTATTTCCTTAGCCACACAAAGGAGTGAAAATGGGCCAAGATAAAATAACAATATATTTGGGCTTAAAGTGTTGTCCAATTAAAATTGGACACTTCCAAATACATTTGGGCTTAAAATGTTGTCCAATTAAGATTGGACACTTCCTCCATGTAGGGATATTTACTAACAGTTTACCTTCCACGAATGTGGGCGCTTGATGTAATATGAGTGGCTTCATGCAAATGCGGACAAGGTGCGAAGAAGGATGGATGCATTAGATATCATTAATTTCCAAAACAAGCAAACTTACGGAATGCACTCTTGAAATTCATTACTTCACTCATGAGAGTGAAAGAATACTCATCATTAAAATCTTACATAAATGCTGACTTGAAAGTTTGAAATGAGGCTTGAAGATGAACAACCTTGGTTTCTTCCTTAGGAGTGTGACTAACCATGATTAGAGAGGTTACTAGGCTACAAATTTGACTTACAATAGGATAAAAAGTCAAAAATACCCCTCTAAAAGCACAAGAAAATCATAAAAACTTTTAATGAGTTCTGTTAGTCAAATTGACGATCTAGAGGTCCTATGGACTCATTCAACGTGTTGCCTAATGGAATCCTTAGATCACCCAAAATCATAGCTTCTGAAGGTTTTTGGGTCCATTTGATGAGTCGCCAAATTAACTCTCAGCCGCCTAATTTTTGGTCTGGATATGCTTTAGTAAAATGATCATAACTTTTTACTTTTGAATTCAAGATGAGGCAAACTTAGTGACGTTGGAAAGAGAACTCAAAGACCTTTAGTTTTGATAGGACATGTGTCACCTAACTCTTTATATGCTGAGAGATATATCCATTTGAACTTGACCCTTATATAAACTTAGGGGAAACTCAGCCGATTGAAATGCTTTGAATTTGACTTGGGGTTTGGCACTCCGTAAGACTCTAAACCACATTCGGTACACCTCAAATACTTAGGAAAGGATCTTAACATATATGCACATCCTAGAAATCATCGAGATCAAGCTCATACTCACATGGAGGATGGTTTGAATCTTTGCATAGAAGTTGCGAGGCATTACATTATGGAAGAAGCTTAAGAGTTGTTAAATATTTGTAATAACAGGGACATAATTAATAACATATTTCAAAGTGCATACCGTTACAAGGAAGAGGGTGAAATAATTCTCGATGAATCTAGCAAATGTTAGTAGTAACAAGGAGATAGTCTATTTTTACCTATATAAATATTGAGGAGGTGTTGCTTTAAACAAGCATCTAAAGTGTTGGTCTTGTTAATATTCATGAATTTGAATTAAGGCACTGCCATAAATGTGCTAAACCTTAATATTGGGTCATTTCACTAATATTATGCCAGTTATGATTCAATTCTTAGGATACCAATATTTTCATCAAACTTTAACATATTTACATTAACGAAAAGTTCAAATCTGATAAGTTACTTTTCAATGTGTTTGATATTATGAGATATATTACAAACTAGTAGAGGATTGTTAAGGTTGTTGTAATATAGTGGAGTTCCCACATTGGTGGTAAAAGGTCACTTGTAGGCCTTTTTAAGATTTAACCCAGCAGTCTAATTAATTAAGTCTACTTTTATATATGAAAAATTATAAAAATATACAATTTATGTTTACATATAATCTTGATTTTTTAAAAAAAAATTAAAAATCTCTTAAATGATATAAAATTACAATACTTGTTGATACACATTACAATACTTACTTTTCATGTATCATAGTTAAAATCCCTTAATGCTCTTACCTTTACGACATGTATCACTGGATTTTTTTTTATCAGCAGGAAGAGATTTTTGATAATTTTTTTAAAAAATTGGTATTAATTAAAATTAGCTAAAAAAGTATGAGATTTGTGTAAGTTATACTTTAATTATATATATCTAATCAATTGGACTTGCACTTGAGGATTGGGCACTGGTCGGGTTGGATCGTTAATTAAGTTAAAGATTTAATTTAGACAATTTATCTATTTAAAATTTAAATTTAATTAAATAAAAAATTGTGTCTGTTCAGAAAGAGATCAACTTTTCTTAAAACGTCTTTGTATGTGGCACTCCCTAAAGTAGCGTATTCAATGTATCCTGATAGAGAATTTACAAGGGAGTGTCACATACAAAGATACATTGAATACGCTACTTGAAAGATAGTGATCTCTCACACATCAAAATTTTAAATTTTTTTATAAATATAAATCAATGTATTTATTTTGTATTATTTTAAAAAAAATATAAATTCACATAAGTCTTGGATACGGCCCGTTGATAATGTGTGAAGAAAGAAGCAAGGTTAAGGTTGTAAATTTAGGATAAGAATAAGCATGCGTTTTTCTTGTTTGTTTTGTCTGATAAATAAGTGATGAAAGTGATGATAAGCCATATGGTTTTTACATCTTTGTTTTGTCGTGAATCGAGGCCAGTGGGCCACACACAAACACTGCCTCGGACTTTGTTCCGACAATTATTGCGTAAACATATGTCATTACGGCACGTGCAAATCCTTTTGAGATACAACTAGTAATTCATTTTTGTGGAGAAAAATCCTACAATCCATTGCTACTATTAAAAAATGTAATTTTTTAATTGAAATTTCTCATTAAAAAGCAATCGGTGATTATTTTTGTAGATATTCCATTTAATTAGTAAAAGAAAAAATATGATAGTGTTTATACACAAACAAAATTAAAAAGTTTCTACAAAACTATTTTTCATTGTACATTTTTCTAGTGCAATAGTTCAATAAAAATAAAATTTAAAAAATTATATTTATAACATAAGTTTACACAATAGCCTGTGTCAAACACAATTTTATGATTTAGATCTGTTTGAATTTTTTTACTCCAAAAGTAGATTAAAAAATACTTGCAATTTTATCAATAATTTTTTATATAATTTTTATTTTAAATAAAATTGCAATCTGCCAATCTTGTTCACACATGACAGAAAAAAGAAAAAGAAAAAATATCAGATTCTCCATGTCAGACACAACAACTCATGTCACACCCAAATATTATCTACTCTTTAAAATAATATATATATAATATGAGGTCATTATATTTATTTATTTATTTATTTTAATGTGTGTGTGTGAATGAATAGGAAATAGTAGCAACTAAGTTATTAGCATGTTTGAAATTTTTTTATGAGTATTTAAATTAAATATTGCAATATTTTATTACAATCAAAATCATTTAGTTTGAATGAGTTTGCATGATCAAATTATTTATTCTATTGAATGAGTTTTTGTATAATTTAATTTTTTTTTTCCCAAAAAAGAATATAGCATATTCGAATTTATTTTTCTTGTGGGACCCAGGGACAAAAAGGTTAAGAAAAATGTGATTCAGGAAACTCAAAATCAGGTTTCTAATGTGAGCTTTTTGGTGTGCCTTTTGGTGTGATAATATTATATTCTCTTATCCCCATGGATTGGGATGATTGGAGTTGTCTTTAGTGTTGTGTCATTTTTAAATAAATTATTGGAATAATAAAAAATAAATAGCAAGGCAAAAATCATAAGAATAGCACACTAATTATAATTAATAAGACTAGTACACTATTATAATTATAATAGCAAGACAAAAGATCATAAGAATAGTACACTATTTATAATAGTACACTATTATAATTATAATAGTACAGTAATTATAATTAATAATGAAAAATAAATAGCAAGACAAAAGATCATAAGAATAGTACACTAATTAACAATAGTACATAAAAATAATAAATAATTATAATTAAAATAGCAAGACAAAAGATCATAAGAATAGTACACTAATTAAATGAAAAAAATTCATTAAATAGGTGTAACTAGTGATGGGACAATCGATGATAAGAATAATCGTAATCAAATGAGACTATCAGTTATAAGAATAATCGTAATTAAATAATGTGACATTCGAACATAAGAATAATCATAATTAAATTAGATTCGTAGTTATATATAGTCGTAGTTAAATGATGAGACGTTTAATCATAAGAATAGTCGTATTTAAACGAGATCGTCAGTTATAAGAATAATCATGATTAAATGACGAGATAATTAATTATGAGAATAATCATAATAAAATTAGACAGCGAATTGTAAGAACAATCATAATTAAAAGAGACAGTCGAATATAGAAGTATCTGTAATTACGTAAGAAAATTTATTATAAGAATAATTGTACTTAAATGAAATAATCGAATATAAGATCAATCTTAATGAAATGATGAGAAAATTGTTTATATGTATAATTATAATGAAATAAGACCGTCAATTATAAAATTAAACGTAATTGAATGATGCGACTATTGATTATAAATATAATCATAATTAAATGAGATAGTCGGTCACAAATATAACCTTATAAAACTAACTATAGTTAAATGAGACAATTAATTATAAATATAGTCATAGTTTAATTAATCTAGATAGTCTATTATAAGAATAATCATAATTAACTAAGACAATGGACAATGTTAAGCTTTATCAAAAAGTCTTCATAGTGTTGAACTTTTCTAAACTATAGATTAAAATAATAGAGATAATAAAATATGTAATTGAATGAAACATTTGATGATATTGTACATGTTTATGCCAACTTTTCAGTATATTTAAATGGGGAAAAGGGAAGTCATACAATTAATATAATTTAGAACTTTTGGTTGAACTACTTGAAAATCAAGTTAGATAAGTATATTTATAATAATATATTTAGTGTCACTTTAGGAGCGAAATATTTAACGAGGATGTTAATTCTATTTCTATATTAGATAAAAGATAATTTTTGATAAATTATCTTTGCAATATTTTACGTAACATAACTCATTCGTGAACTGACATAATTATTAAAGTAATATTAGGTTTAAAAAACAATCTTACCATCACATTATTATAAACAACATATTGATAATTTTGACACTGATTAATTTGCACTACGAATAATTATCGAGTAAAATTTTTCTAACAACCTAAGTAACTTTTCAATATAAATTATGAAAGCATTAAAATAGAATAAAAGTCCACCATATCATGATATGTAAAAGTAGGTCATTCAGTTCATAAGATAATTCAACTCGTGATTTACTCCTACACATATGTACTCAATTATTCAAAATATCTAGATTAAAAAACTAATTAAAATATTATAAACCTGAGAAAATGAATATTTTGCAAATTTGTAAGTACACTTTAAAAGAATATTTTATTTTATTTTTCAAAATGTGAAAAAGTAAAATAAAATAAAATAAAAATTAAATTTAAATTTAAGGACACCTAGGTGATGATTGTATTATTATAAGTGATTTTGAAAAGTTCCTTTGTGTACGCTGAGCTGTATGAAATTTCATAAATCTTTTTATTTATTTATTTATTTATTTATTTATTTATTTATTTATTTATTTATTTTTATATATCTATGTCTTGTTTATTTTGTGAACAGGGTAGCCGGAGCTGTTCCATTTCCGATCTGTTAAGCTCTTCTCCGGTGGAGAAGCCACCGTTGTACCGGTTAATCTCTTCTTCGATTCTTTGTCATTTCTATCTTCTTTCTTCATTTTTGATTTTTTTTTTGTTTCATTCAATTTTTGAACTTGTAATTTTGATTCTAAAGTTTGTTAATTTTGTTATGTATGGAATAGCTGTAGCATTTTGATTTTGTGAGAGTGAGTTGCTGCTATTTTTAATTTCTTCATTTGTTTTTTCAGTTCTATGAGCAACTGAGAGATTGTTTCTTTGGATTGGGAACATGGAGCCAGAGAGCAATCAACGGCATGTAACCAATTTACAGCCAAAAGTGAATGATTTTTATATGCACAAGTTTCGTCTCTACGAGACTCTATCGGTAAAATTCTTTTTATCTGCTGTCATTGCATTTCTACATGTTGCTTAGAGATGGAAATTCAAAATTCAAAATGTTGTGTACTTTGAAATGTGTTTGATAATTCTTTTTATTGTGTTTGAGTGTCTGAGCTTATGGGTTTTTGAGACGAGAGTTCACAGGAAACAACCTCTCTCTACCTCCATGAGGTAGTGGTAAGGTGTCTACCCTCCCCAAATCCCACTTGTGGGATTCCACTGGCTATGTTGTTGTGGCGTTTGAGTGTCTGAAATTTTAATTTAAACTGATTTTCGCTGGATTTACCTATAAAAGTTAGTCAATTGGCTCTGCTAGACAAATGAAAATGGGAAGGAGAGAGTGATTGTTTTTGTTGAACGTAGACTTGTACCGTTCAATCTTTGTATGTTTGTTTACGTCTCTTTGTTTTAGATTGCTGGAGTATGGTTTCGGATGTATAACCATTACTTTTTCAATCTTGAGAGATATATTGATTTCACTTTCTGGATCAACTTAGGTTTTATTGGCTCCTTAGTTGTATTCAAGCTCGTGTTTGCGTCTAGCTTGCTAGGTGCAATTTACCTGCACAAGTTTCATATGTTTGTTTACATCTCCTTATTTTAGATTGCTGGAGTATGGTTTCGGATGTATAACCATTACTTTTTCAATCTCCGGAGAGATATTGATTTCACTTTTTGGATCAACTTAGGTTTTATTGGCCTTAGTTGCATTCAAACTCGTGTTTGTGTCTAGCTTGCTAGATGCATTTAACCTGCACAAGCTTCATGCCTTTTCCCCCCCCTAGTTTCTCGTTCCTACATTGATGAATGTATCATAAATGAGTAATAAATGCTACTGAGTACGGATTTAGGTATCATTTCACATGCTTTTTTACCTGTACAGTGTTCAGCATTTCTACTCTCCGAGATTCTAAGACTAGCGTTTGAAATATATGTCGTTTTAGTTATTTTTCCTATTTTGGTAGGTTCTGCTTCTCTCTTATGCTGAACTTACTGACCCGGCCTAAATATGTCATTAGGCGCCGTTTTATAGTCATTCGTTATGCCTTGTCGTTATACTCAATTCTCGATTAAATTTAACTTAATTTTTATATGGGACAGAACTTCTATTTGATTGGATGGGATAAGAGTAAAACATTTTGGAAAGTATTAAAGATTGACAGATTGGAATCTTCAGAGCTGATCATTTATGAAGATCCTACCACATATTCAGAATCCGAATGCTTAGACCTCCGAAAAAGAATACATGCAGGAAACAAGTCTACCGGAGGGCTTAAATTCGTTTCTCGCTGCTATGGAATTATCGGTATATTATACTTTTGAAGTGTCACTTTCTTTGTAGATATGTGAATACAACTAATTTTTCTTTTCTGTTTTAGGTTTTATAAAGTTTTTGGGGCCTTATTACTTATTGGTTATCACGGAAAGAAGAAAGATTGGAAAGATATGTGGTCATGCTGTCTACGCTATTACTAAGAGCGAGATGTTCCCAGTTCCCAATTCTACGGTGCTCTCCAATATGGCTTATTCTAAGGATGAGAACAGGTGTTTCGTCACTTCTGCATGTCAATGTATATTGTCCATAGTACTTTTAGGAAGGCATTATAATGGAACAAAAACACTTATATTTTTGTTTTAATATTCTTTTATTTGGATGACGAGTATTGAATTTTGAATTCTGGAAGTCTTCCTATGTTGTTGGAGGTAATTGCTTTACTATTTTAGCAATATAGCTTGTAATGTATTCACTGTCCGATGGATTTCATGTTGGCCGATTCACTCAGATGCTCACGTGATGAGTATACTGGGAATGTTTATAGTTGAGCCTTTTATAGCTAAGTCATTCATAGAGCTTAGTGCCAGTTCATTTCCGGCAAATATACAGGGGCAAATTACAGTGGTGTTCTGATGTTATTTTTTACATGTTGCATGAGACAAGGTATCTTCAGGATTCCAGCCACACAAATATTGAATTTTTTATTTCAAAAAATTTTCCTCTACCCTCTATTTATTTGTTGCATCGAAGTGATATTTACTTACTTTTTTTTTTCTTTTGTTTCCTTTTTTGCTTCTTTTCTTCTTTCGATGAAAATAGATACATGAAGCTTTTGCGCAAGATGGATCTCACAAAGGACTACTTCTTCAGCTATTCCTATCATATAATGCTTAGTTTTCAAAAGAATCTGAGCAACTTAAAGACAGAACTCGGTCTTTATAAGACAATGTTTGTGTGGAATGAGTTCTTAACTCGAGGAATTCACAATCAACTCCAAAACACTCTATGGACTGTCGCATTAGTCTATGGGTTTTTCAAACAGGTATTTTCTGTCTGTAATTGTTCTTTTAAATTTGTACATATAATTGCGAAATCTAAATCTTGGGTTTTAATATGATACGACATTTGGATGTCAACTATTTTTGATTTATCTTAGAATATATCTTTGCGATCATTTATGTTTGCTTTACTTATTTAATGGCACCATAAGTAGGATCATACTTTTAATCGTTTATGATTTTCTTGTGTTTTGTGGAACAGGCTACACTCACTATTTCTGCCCAAGACTTCATCTTAACCCTAATTGCCAGACGTTCTCGTCATTATGCTGGTACCAGGTTCGTATAGAATCACATGTCATCCTTATTTGCTATTTTAATTCTTGGCAAGTGGCTTTTAACTAGGTAACACCAAATTATGAAGATAATTCTCTTATCTCTAAGGTGTTTTAAATTACTTTTCATGTGAATTCTTAATGCGAGTATATTTAAAGTGCTTAACCAAATTTTTGTTCCTTCTATTTAACGCAGATATTTAAAGAGAGGAGTAAATGAAAAGGGTCATGTAGCAAATGATGTTGAGACAGAACAAATCGTCTTTGAAGATGTACCTGAAGGGTGTCCTTTTGGAGTAACTGCCGTTGTACAGAACCGTGGTTCAATACCTCTATTCTGGTCTCAAGAAACTTCACGCTTGAATGTCAAACCTGACATCATATGTAAGACTAAAATACACTTGAGATTTTTTCGATTATCCATTTTCTCAGGTTCTATTGACTCTTTTACCCTTTAGTGTCGAGGAAGGACTTTAAGTTTGAAGCCACCAAACTTCACTTTGAAGATCTTGTTCAAAGATATGGAAATCCAGTTATCATATTAAACTTGATCAAGGTTACATTTTTCTGGATTTAGTATATTATTTTTACTTTTTCAGTACAAGCAGTATTATGACCTTTCCGGATACTTCCCTCTTGCGTTGTTTTTTTATTTTTGTGTAAAACAGACTCATGAGAAGAGGCCCAGAGAAATGATTCTTCGTGCAGAATTCGGTAATGCTATTGAGTTCATAAATAAAGATCTTCCTGAGGATGACCGCTTGAGATATCTTCACTGGGATATAAACAAACGGCCGAGAATGTATGTTTTTGCTGTCTCTCCTTTTCATTTTTCCTCTATAGCTTTTAACCTTTTTTTTAAAAACCTATCTTACTGATTTACGGGTTTGATGACAATCTGGCATCTCTCTTCCAGCAAAGCTACAAAGGCGTTGATACGTCTAGGCGATGTGGCTTTTAATGCTTTGGAGTTGACTGGCCTTTTACACTGCCAGCTTATCCCTACTTCAAGAACTGAGGAGTTGCTAAAGTTGTCACCCGTCAGGTAAGTTCCCAATCAAAATGATTCGTTTGAAGATATTAGTTGGTTAGGTTGTGAGAGTTGATTGTTCTCACATCGTCATTTTACTTAGGAGGATCTTGCAGAACTGTTTGTGCTATTTCGCTTAAATGTTTGTTTGGCTGTTCTTCGCATTTTCGCATTCAACATGTGTTTGTTGAAGAGTGTGTTGGAGGCATAAGTTAGATTTAGCCTCAGTATGGCGCATCTGATTATATATAGTTTTGTTGCGATCTAGTGGATATTTTCTTTTGCTTCAATGCATAAAAGATGAATAGATTGGATCAATTCATGGAAAACACACACACAAACACCGAGAGTGAGATAAACCCCCTAACCTAAAGCACATGAGTGTTTTTCATGGTTCAATTTGTGTTTGCTGCCCTCTCAAGAGCATCAAAGCTCTTTTTTTTTTTTCCTTGATGTTGATCTTATTTGATGCAGTTGTGGCAATAGAGAAGACCATGTTCAAAAGAACCTTTATGAACTGGATGCTGAAATAGAAAATGAGTGTGACGAACTGCATGGAGCTTACTATGTCAAAGTTTCATCAGTCCAAAAGGGAGTCTTAAGAACGAATTGTGTAGACTGTTTGGATCGCACAAATGTTGGCCAGTACGCGTATGGGCTGGTTGCTCTGTCCCATCAGCTGCACGCCTTAGGCTTTCTCGATGTGGACAATATCAACATTGATTCACATTCTCCTATAGCACAAGACCTAATGCAGATCTACGAAAAAATGGGAGACACTCTTGCACTACAATATGGTGGCTCTGCTGCACATAATAAGGTAATCTATCTTTTCTTATTTACGAAAATTCTGCCATTTTCTTGTGCAAGCTTCTTCTAATGAAATCTATAGCAATGAGTTGGTTTTGTGCAAGGGGGTTTTTCAGTATACTGAATTTCTGATGCCGTCCTTATAAGGTCTGCCATAGATGAATATGAACCATAATGATGAATATGAACCCATGCAGATATTTTCAGAAATGCGTGGCCAATGGAAAGCAACAACAAGGTCTCAAGAGATCATTCGAACGCTGCAACGCTACTACAGTAATGCGTACATGGACCCTGAGAAACAAGATGCCATTAATGTGTATGTGAATTATTTCCTTTACAATAAGTTCCTTCAGGCTGTTATCCAAAAAGATAAGGGCAAATTAAAATATTACGATTAATGCGGTGCCATTTTGCAGGTTCTTGGGCCATTTCCAGCCACAAGAGGGTGGTCCATCTCTTTGGGAATTGAATCCAGACCAGCATTACGATATCAAGAAGCATGGACCAAATCTAGCTGCAGAAAGATCTAGGTATGAGTGATCCATTACAAGGCAGACTCGCTTGTTTCTCTCTTCCAGATTGTTCTTTACTGCTTAAAAGTCACTCTGTAGAATCACTATTTGGTTGTAATATTATGTCGATTCATGAGATTCACTGTTTTATGCCTGTCTTCACTGTAAAGCCTGTCTTGTAGCAATCTAACTGATATGAAGGTTAAAGATGATTCTGATTTCCGTTCCACCACGAAATTAAAAATTTGGAGAATGTACTTCTCAAAGCTGTCTTTCAAGTAATCTGGTCAACTATCCAAAACCGAAAGGAACTTTTTCTGTTTGGCAGACAATTGTATTAAAGCTGTTAGCAAAGCAGTTTGTTAATACGCAGGTCATATATTAAAAGGTCGCTATCAGAAGGAAATGTAAGTTGCAGAAGCAGTTCTCATGGTAAAGACACTGACATAGATCAGACTGAAGACACTTACGAGCCTTTGACTGAATGTGGCAAAGGTTGTAAGGGTATTTCGGAGTCTTCACCAGAAATCTCTACCTGTGACAGTGATATTCCGTTTACCAGGTAGCTTGGTTTAGACTTTATGTGCTTCATAAATTCATTTGAAGCAATAACATATTCAGCTGATTCATGATGTCCTCGGACATTTCTTCATCGAATGACTGCTGACTGCTACTTCCGAGGACCAATGCACTTGAAGGTTGAGTGATTTTGAATGCTTCATGCATTTTTGCATGTATCTTTTAACAAAGATTAATTCATGTCTTTTTAACCAATATTTTTAATGACAATATTCAAGAAAAATTCTGTTTGCTCAAAGATTTATGTTCTTATGAAGGTCTTAACCAGTGATATATGTATCTGAAGTTTTCATTCTTCGTCTCTTACTCGGATTGATGTGATGCTATTTGGAAAAATATTCCTACTTCGATATAACTCATTGCTATTGCTGCTTGTTTTTCTTGTTATAGGTACAACCCCTCAATGTCAAGCAGACACCTTTTCCATGATATGCAGTTAGATCAGTGTACTGGAAGTAGTAGCTTTAAAATTCATGAAGGTGCTTTGTTCGATTCCTCAAATTTTGTTGATGTTGATTGGATCTCTTCATCTGGAAATTCATGTGAAGAAGAAGCATATGGCAGGTAAAGTTCGTGTTTGATGACCAATTGCGTCCCACCTTAGTCATGCAAAACAAGATCTTAACAGCCTAGTTTGTTATATATAGTCCTTTTTTAGTTAAACCTTAAAACTTATTCTGCTTTTGCAGATCTTCAATCATAGGTTCTCCAACTCAGGGCTTGTCATCGGATAGTGTGATAAATGAGCTCACAGCTGAAACAAATGATTCAGCTCATGATTCCGAGACAAGCTTGAAGGTCAGTTCACTCAGAGATTAGAATAAGCTTGATCGTACCTTGTTATTATCTTCTTTTTACATGTTCATATGCACACAACTAATGCCTTTTTTCTTTCTAAATCTTCTTATTTTAGGATAACGTTGTTGATGCTAAAGAAAGTAAGGAGATACACTGGCGATTCTCTGAGAAGTTTGATCGTTGGGTTAACAATGAAGATATGCATTTCCTTTGACGTTCAGTTCAGTTCAGACCTCTTTTTGGAGCTATATAGTATTTTGGACAGTTACAATGGATAGATTGCATCACAAGGATGATGCGGATACATACAAAAAATAAACAACAGGTCTAGGAGAAAGATTAGTAGCCTATACAAAGCTACATTTTGAGATTTTAAACTTTCCTGCACCATAGATTAAAGTATATTAGGAAGTGCAGGTGTAAATTGAAAAGGATTATGTTCTTTTCAGTTGCTTTTGGATCTTCTTGTCCCTAGATTAGCAGCTTCTGTAGCTCTCAGTTTCTGTGAATACTTTATCATCTTTAGAAATTGAAGCTGAATTGTTCATTTTGTCGCGTGTTATTTTCAGTGCCCATCTGATTCTAATGGTGGTAATTGTGAATCTGTGATTGTTTAGGCAATAGACGAGGTTCCCAGGAAACAACCTCTCTACCTCTATGAGGTAGTGGTAAGTACATTCTACCCTCCCAGACCCCACTTGTGGGATTCCATTGGGTATGTTGTTGTTGTTGTTGCTTGATTTGTTTAGGCAATACGCGAGCTTCTTGGAGGAGCATTATTCTAGATATATTTTGTGTGTTGTTGTATTATCTACAGGTGACAAATCAGAAACCTCTTTAGCTTTCCCGAGGTAAGAGCAAGATCTGCGTTTACATTATCCTTCCGCATCCTACTAATGGGATCACATTATTGCTTCACATCTTGAAATTCATGGATTATAGTTACCATCTGATTGTAGTGGTAATTGTATAGGCAATGCACGAGCTTCTTGGAGGCGCATCATTCTGAAAATATTTCGTGTGTAGTGGTATCATATACAGGTGATAATCAAAATCCTTTCTACCTTTCCTAAGGTAAGCATAAGGTATGTGTATGTCTTATCCTCTCAGATCCTACTTGTAGGACGCGAATTGTAGTTACCATTTGATCATAGTGGTAATTGAGAATTTGTGATTATGTAATACGCGAGCTCCTTGGAGGAGCATCATTCTGAATATATTTCTTAGATAGTGGTATCATACATCGGTGATTATCGAAAACTTCTCTACCTTTCTTAAGATAAGAGTAAGGTTTACATAGACCTCACTCTCTCCGACCCTATTTACACTAGGGGTGGCGAATGGGTGGATTGGATTGGATTTGGATGGATTGAATATGGATTAAGTTAAAATTGATTAGATCACAATCCTTCCATATAAAATATGGATAAATATGAATTTAGTTAAATATGAATTGGGTAAAATGATATCATTAAAACCCCTATATGTTTCCTTAGCCTTTTTCCAAGGATCTATCATCTTTGATTCTTTGTAAAAATACTTTCCAATACTAATGAGCAAGAATGGTTAATGCATTCTTTTTTAACTAAAACTTATGTCGGGATGACAACGGGGCGGGGCGGGATGGGGCAGGGCAGGTACCGGATGAGTTTAGAGCTAAGCGAGACGGAGTGGATTTAGAATTATACGGGTGCGGGGAGGGTTGAAGTAGCTATTTTTAAAACTAATGTGGGGTGGGATGGGTTACGGGTTTAAAAAACTAAATAGGAATTCGAAGAAATTAAATTTTTGTAATTAGTAAAAATCAAATATATAAACAGCAACAACAACAACATTACCCCAATGCCTCAAAGGCTTTCGCCCATTGCGGGGTAAGAGGGGGTCGGATGTACGCAGCCTGACCTCTATGTTTAAAAATATAGCGCGACTGTTTCCAGATGACCCATGATGAGCGTCGAAAGTTGTATTGACTAACTGTTACTTCACAATTGAAAGAAGCGCAGACATTTTATTCAGCCATTTTGCTTTATTCGATCATACCCCAAAGCCAAAACAATAGTGAATCTTTGGCTCCATCCGAGATTGATGAAAAAAAATCAAATATATAAGCTTTTAATATTAAATATTGACTTTAATTATTTTTCTATAATTTAAACTAGACATGTTCAGTAAATTGTTAGTTGTTAAAATGTTAATTAGAAAGTTTTAAGTAACAATTAAGAAACAATTGTTAAAATGTCAACTAAAAATAGTTAGTTAGTTGTTGAGATGTTAATTAGCGAGAAAAAGGCTAAATTCAATTAAAAAATAAAAGAACTTTAAAATTTAAGCGGGGTGAATCTGATAGAAGGGGAATATTTTCCTTGCCCATTCACAATATGCAAAGTCCGAATATATACAAAACTAAGCCTTCAATTA